>JAOEGS010018754.1:20583-40414 GCA_025447755.1 Corythornis vintsioides
CTCACCAGAATGTCACCAGATATCCTATATTGAGGCCTTATAAAAATGCACTTCTTTAATTCATAGGAATAATACCTATTAAAATAACCCTAGTGTGTAATATTCCTTTCTTTTCTGCTGACTTGGATATCACTGTGGGAAAATATGAGTCTGACTATAATGGTTAAAATCCAACATAAATGTGTTGACCTGGTGTAGGAAATGTAAAATAACTAACCTTCATACTCTGAGTCTCCATCAGTCCAAGCAAAGGACCAGGCTTAAATTCTGTTTAGCCTTGTTTTCAATCTCACATTTATGGCAAAACCCCGTGTCTAGCAGAGAACATCACTCTTTAAAGGATGAAACCATTCAGTTTTATTCTCAGAAGACAATGCTTATAGAATGTGATGTTGATCACCCCACTAGCAGCTTTGAAAGACACTCAAGACATCTATCAGTAGTACTTCTGGTGTGTGCTGGACATAGATTAGCTACAGAAGGAGTCTACCTAATTTTGCTCTTTTCCAGGACTCCATGGGGGGGATTTAACCTCCATGCTGTGAGCATTTTGCAGTAGGACTGCACAGAAATTCCTGCTTGGTGCAGCCAGTGCCACACCTTGTGCCTGGGCAGAGAATCAGCAGTAAGCAGGGAAGCAGCACAGCAAGAGCTGGAAGCAGGAGCAGCTGAGGCAGATGAGCTGCATGGTGAGCTGAGCTGATCTCCACTGGCACTAAGGCACTAGGTGGGCAGCACAATTCCCTTGCAACCCCAAGCCTGATCTGATACTGGAGCCATCCTTGCAGCCCCTGACAAGTGGAGGCAAAAATCACATTTCTTTAGTGCCTGTACATGTGGTGCCATGTACCTGGGTCACAGGTGCACTGCTGCTAGGAGGCCTGCTTAGCACAGATGGATGGTGGCAGCACTGCAACCTTCCATCTAATGCCAGGTGAAATTTGTAAGAAATGTAATGCAAACTTTGAGTCCCTAGGGAGGATGGTCCTTAGTCTCTGCATAAAGTACTACAGTCACCCAAACATAGACCCTTCAAATCCCAACTGTACTCCCAATGTACTGGAAATTGTCCTAAACCAAAACTTCAACACTGGCTGTCTCCAAACTTTGCAGAAGCCTAGCAGCAAAAACATGGGTTTGAGCTTTCTGATAACCTAACAAGCTCCCATATCCAAACAGCCAAATTTAGGAAAGCCTCTATTTCCATGTGAACACTGCTCTTCTGCTGGATGAATGCAGCCTTTGCTTCTGGATAAATTTACATGCTGATGATGTTAATTAGCAGCAATGACTATATGACTATCAATCAGCAAAATGCACTGATGTTCAACTAGTACCAGCAGCAAATCAAGCCTATAAATGCTTTTGATCAAGGATCTCAGTCTAGTATAATAGAGTTTAGGCACCCCAGCAAAGACTACTTAGCGTGGTATTCAGCAGCAAATAAATACCCCTTTTTTATTGCTAACCTGTTCTGTTGGTACCTCACTCAGGCAGAGAGCTCCCATCTAGGTTTATAAGAATAAGCAGTTTGATTTGGAATTTCATAACATACTTATATGTCGCTCACATCCTTCTGTTGAGCTAAATTGATCTTTTTACTTCTCATTTCCTGGGTAGATTGCATTTGGTCTATGAGTAAACACAGTGTAGCTGCCCCCTTTTCCCAGGCTTTCTAATGAGAATGTGCTGTCTGATCAGGTGCATGCACTCTGCTGTCATTTGCAGCCTGACCTGCAGGTCAGAGGTGATTTGAGCAGGCTCGGGGATGCATACAAATCACATCCTCTTGTCTGTCTGTTTTGTTGACTGGTTCTCCTCAGGGTCATGGCTATCTTAAGTAGCAGCCTGAAGGATAAAGTGCACCCTGTCTGAGCTGTAAAACTTTGACTTTGGACCAATTGCATCTGACATACAGCAGCATGAGGTTTGGTTTAGCCTTTGGATTCAGAACAAATCACTGGCTATCAATAGCTGATAGTGACATGCAGTTTACCAAATGTCCCCTTTTCTCTGGCAGCTGTATATTCTTTGGGGAAACTGATGTGTTTTTAAGTTTCTAAGGTCATGTTTTAAATATGATGTCACACACACTCCATTAGAAATAAGTGTAGGAAATAAATATCTAGAAAATGTTATGCTGTTTTGTGAGCTTGCTTTTTAACTCCCAGGTGGTGCATGGTATGGGGGGAAGGGAGGTGGGGCAGGGGGAGGATAAGTGTAAAATAGTGTGACTAACCTACTCATCAAATGAAACATTTTAGGGTTAGTACACTAAAAACTTCTTAGGAATTATGTTGAGAACAGCCATATAAAGCACCCTGTCCTCAAGATTGATGTACTGCAGGGAGTTTCTTTGCCAACATGATTGCACTAGCACAGCAGTTGATACCCTGAGTTACAAGCACAGGAGCAACATGCCCTACTCACACTGCCCCATACTACATGGGTCACCAGGTCCAGCCTCTCCATCTCCATGCCAAAACTGCCACCATGAAAGTGCTGGCTAGCACAGTTAGCACCCACTCAATACTGAATCCAAACAAAGGAGGAGTTTTTAAAGCCACCAAGCAGTCATCAAAGACTTATGGCTTTCAGCTGGCATCAGCCAGAGCCAGATTCAAAGCAGTGACCTGGAAGCAAACGGCTCCATATCACCTCCATGGGTTGCCCAGCCCCCTAACACTTCACTTATTAAAAGGCGACTCTAAGACTATGTTAGTGCCCTTGAGCCTCTGCAGCACTGTATTAAAAATCCAGTCTGCCTTACACGTATATAAGTGGATTTTATTCAAAAGGATCACCCTTTTATAGGTCATAATACTTCGGTGGCTTTTATTAATTGCATCTCTATTAAGAGTTACATTACTTTTGTCAACAGTTTTATCTGTCTAATTTTCTCAGCTCTGTTGTCATGCCACTGCTTCCAAATTTTTCTGAGCCTGTGTTTCAGAATTATACTGAGGTATACCTTGTATTCTTATTATATTGTGACTTGGTAGAAAAAAGAAAAGAGTTTATTATCATGATATTATTAAAGGAGTGTAAGTGCCACTATAAAACTAGAATAGTGAGGTACCACTTTCAGAAACTATCACATTATGTTTCTCACTTTATCTACTTATAGAGGCTATCCAGACTTTCACAGGGTACTTGTGTAGTACTCAAAGGGTTGTAAAAAAATAGCCCTGTCAAGTATTATTTTCCAAAATGGACTTTTCTTTCAGTGAACAGCCTGATTATTTTGTCCCTTCTTTTTTCTTTTTTTTTTTTTCACAAAAAGTTCTCCCCTGTTATAGAAAATTTAAACTATTGCATTAAAAAAATGAAACATTTTGAATTTTCAGCCAAATACATTTGTGTTTGGGGTAAAAAAAAGGATGAAAGACAACTGTCTGCAAAGGGTAATCTCCTTTTTCAGACTATTAATTAACAAGTTGTGTCTAGTACAGCCTTAAATTATCAGTAAATAATAAAATACTGTTAGTGTACAAAAACTGGTGAAGTTATGCTTGACAGGTCTCATCATATCTGAAGACTAGTCCCAAGACCTTTCAGGTCTTATTGAAATAAACAAAGTGTTCAACATACAGTAGAATTTCAGCCTTAATGATATCATATCTGAGAATTGTGAAGTGATGCTTCAAGATGAGGAATTGATGGCAGCATAATAGGATATGTTTCTTCCCCAGGAAAATCCAACAGAGGATTGTAATAGTTCACCAGGGGAAGTAGGGTTAAAAACCTCTGACCCCTCCTATCACATATACATTGCAAAAAAAAGCCAACAAAAACCCTTGATTGACAGTGAAATGCGTGACTACCTCAAGTCTGGACTGAAATCTTTGCTGATAATTACTGGGTTGAATGTTATGAGAAATGGGCAAGAGAGGTATCAGCCACATGAGTGTACATACTCAGAGACCTGAGCATCTCTAATAAGAATTGATGTAGTGTGTCATTTGTAATTTAATCAGCTGCATTACATCTTGATAGTAAAAGGACTATCATGAACATTTTCACAGTAAAGCAAGATTAACAGACACACACCCCAAATATCTGCTGCCTTAATATTCCAGTTATGACAGGACCTGATAAATGGAAAAAATTGTGAGTTTAAGCTGACACGTGACCCTGAGCTGATTCCATGGTGCATAGGAATTTTGCTGCACTTAGTGCCAAGCACTGACCCAAGACATTTTGTGAGCACTGGCAGAACAGTGACATCCCTGACCCAAATTTTGACCCCTGCTCTTTTCCACTGGCTATCGTATCCCGAAGTCCATGCCTAGATCCAGACCTGAACCTCACACAGTCGACTCCATTCCAATCAAATCTTCTATTTTCTTATCATTTGTTCATGAGTTTGGGAGCTATCTCCTATCTTTTCATGGTCCAGACTCCTCCAGTGCATTTAGTACCCTAGAACACACTGACCAGAGGCTGCCTGAGACATGACAGAAACTCCATGGATATCTGTTAGAGATCTGCCCTAAAGCAGGTGCCTAGGAGTTATACATCTCAACTTAAGCTCCTTAATTTGGATTTTCACTGCAGTGGAGGAAAATAGGCCCCTCTAGAGGCAATTCGAGCAGCATAACTGTCTAAAAAAAAATGAAGATGAATAGTTCTCTGAAAAGTTTTGGGTTTTTTCTCTTTTCACGGTGAAGAAAGATCAGAGTGGTTACGACATCTATGCTTAAGATTTCTGAATTGAAGTAACTTGAATCCCATGCTTACTCTGTCCAGGAAACCAAATCTGTGGAGGAGGCTCTTAGGCATGAACTCGTGCAACATCTGTGTCAATATCTTTTTAATAAAAACTTTAAGATTTCTCGCCATTCTGTGTCTGAATATTTTTTTAATTATATTCTCTTTTTAACAATACTCAGTTGTGAGAGCTGAAAAATTAGCAGTAAATTTACTCATGGGAAAAAACACATTATGACAGTGAAGCAAAGGTCTCTAGTGTCTGCAGTCCTGTGGTGAATATGCATGTTCAGATGTGCATATTAATTGTCATTTATATCAGTGGCAAGAAGAAGAGAACAAATGGTGCATGGGTATCTGCTTTCAAATGCTTACCCAAGGTGCTGACTCATGTCCATAGGTCACCTGAATGTAAAATTAGTCTCTTAGGATCCAGGCTGAATGGTTCTGGGAAAACAGCACATCTCAACAGTCTTTGTGACTATCTTTTTAACTCATTTCCCTGTCTATGAATCTATGAATCTATGAATGAATGTGAAATAACCCCATATTAATACTGCTTTTAGAGCCTTCTGGATAGCAATGCATCCTATCCCTGTTCCTTTATGATTGTAGCCTCTTTACTCTCATCCACCAAAGCAAGAAAAATACTTCATTCTTATGTTCTGGATCCATTGGTATAAATCTCATGGCACAATCTGCATTTTTTAGGAGGTATTATTGTATTTATTACTTCAAAATTTCACTCTGTGTTGCTCAGTAGTGATTGAACAAAAATATTAAAAAAGCCAAAACACTCAGCACTAGGCAAAGAAACTGAACTAGAATTGTAACTTACCTAAACAATGTTATGAATCTCTGACAAATGTTGAACTGCCAAGAACTTTAAAAAGGCTAATGTTTCCCATTATTTTCTGTAAGTTGTTTTCATGAAGATTTCCCCCTTGCACCTACAGCTTTTTGGATAACGTCACAGCAAAATTCACATGTAATTCACAAAGGGAGAGGCGTTCATTATTTTCACATATCTTTTGGTTAAAACTTCTGCTGTAATCAATAAGACCTTTGACTTGCTCATACAGGTTTAAAAATGTCACTGAATATCAGTTTCCATCAGGTATATTTCAGGACTGGTCATTTAACAATAGCTCTCCAGGAGAATTACTTATTTTTGGTTGTTTTTTGTTTGTTTTTTGTTTTTTTTTTTTGTGAGAGGAGCTCTCCACTGTGACAGGCCCATGAGAAAGTGAACCCAGCAGAGGAGCAGGTGGTCTGCTGCTCCTGTGTTATTGCCATTATGTTGCCTTTGTTAAATTACTCCATAAAACCAAGTTTTCTCCTTGCCATTTGTTAAATTTGCCTACCTCCACTCTGTGAGCACAGATAATCAGTCAAACCTTAATTGGGGTGTATTTAGATCAAAGTATGCAGCCAGCATTTGCTCCTACTACCTGGGTTGCAAATGATAGTCACATGAGTGGTTTGCTCTATTGGACATGCTTTTTGTTTAACCATGATCATTGCTGGCAGGCAGCTTTTTGTGTGAGTGAAAAGCCCTTTAGAATTCCTCTAATTCTGACAAAGAAACTGTCTTGGGAGGAGAAACTGAGTATTGCCTTCTTGCATCTGAATAGTCTTTCAGCTCTATATTTACAGCAATATACTTAATATCCACAGACAAGAAACAGAAGGTTTGGGCCCATGTGTACTTTTAATTGATCCATTTCTAGTTTCTAGAAATTCTTGGAAGCTTGTCTTGTTACTAGTTAAGGAGATATATGCAAGTTTTGTGAGTATAGAAATGGATTTATCTTTAGAAGTATTGCAAAAACACTTTGCAGGGAAAAAAATTACATAGGTTGTCTTTATTTTTTTGTTTAAGAAGGAATAAATCAAACCAAGGCTTGAGTGATACATTCATTTTACACTTCTTTGAGAAGGGTAGAAGATGTTTATAAAAAGATTCCAACTTTTTACCTTTTCCTTGATCTAATTGATTATTTAATCAGTTGTTTTCAGATGGTTTAAATTACCTTTATTTATTACCTTTCACATCTTTCACAGAAGGTTTCTGTAGACAGGTTCTAATGCTTCCATTTTGTTTAGTATTTTATTTATCTGTATCATGGCAGTAGCTAAAGACCAAAGCTGAAGTCAGAATAAAAGGTGGCCCACTCCCTGAAGAGCTTACCATTTCATCAGGGCAGCAAGACACACACCACCCTATATTTTGAACTCACCAACAAGAGCAAAACATCTGCAACTAACTTTTGGCAGTAATAACATTTGGGCTTTGGTCAAGAAAAGGCATACACAAGCACTAAATTTTAAGGCATGTTGAGCAACCCCATTTAGCTCAAAGCGACAAGGACATATGCAAAGCTGATGATAAATCTTCCAGGGCAGAAGGTTAGGTTGTGTGACCAGGCCATTGGTCGGTTGAGAGGGAAAGCTGTCGTTAGGGACAGAAAGTTGACCTGCTCTTTGGATTTCTCTACATTTGAATGCTTAGTTAACAAAGCACAGATTTAGTATGTTTAGAGAGTCAATGCAGAGAAAATACTGTAAAGTAGCTCTGTTTTCCACAAAATTCCTCACAGACCTTGTTCTAAAGGAACTTTGCAAAGAGTAAAGGCCACTTTTGAAGTAACATAAAGGCCACTTTTGTCAGTGAAATAACTTGCTGGACTTTTTCCCCCTAGATTTGTATAGAGCACTGGTTCACATCAGGGTCTGAAAAAAAATTAGTTTTGATTGTATATACATACATACAAAAGGGTAAACAGTCTGAATAAAGCCTTTTGTACTGGATTAGTGTCTTAGCTCTTTAACCCAAGCTGCAGGTTTGGGATGTCTTTGTTCAGTTAGGTTTTTGGGGCTGACCAAACCGGGTGTGTTTGAGTTTCATTCCTCACCCTTTTGAGATCTGTAGGACTGATTCCTTGCATTCAATGCCAGCAGTACTGTAAGTGCCCAGTGCTTTATTCTCTAAGCTATTCATCCTTTCAACCTTTGGCTTTTTTTCCTTAATCCATCTACCTTACTAAGTTTTCAAGTCAAGTAAAATGTTAAACATGTGCTTCAAGCAAGAGCAACACAGAAATAGCAGAGGACATGCCATGAATTTCTGGCCATCTAGTTTACTTGTTCTTTTTGTGTGTGTGTGTGTGTGTGTGTGTATGTATAAAAATATATGTACATGTCTGTATGTGCATGGGGTATATGATTGCCCCACAAAGGATTAATCTACCATGAGGCAGAAATCATGCAACACACAATTTCAAATTCCAAATTATATCATACAGAGAGAAGAAAAATAAACACATTTTAGCAACATTTCTCTAATATAAAAAAACAAGTAATTGCTCTACAACATGAATATTTTTATGGAGAATTCAAATACTTAATGCTTCTTGTCTGAAGCCTTGATGACTTTTTTTTTTTTTTTTTTTTGGCTGCAGGGGACAAGAGGCTTACACACGTCACCACTTCAAAGATTTGCCTTCTATTAATTTTTTACTTAAGCTTCAGAGTGTTAAATTGTTCAATTTAAGCCGTGAATACATTTTATAAGATCATCCTAGCCCACCATTTTCCCCAAAATAGAGAAGTTCAGGATATTTGGCAGTTTCACCTCCTCACCAACTCTATGCAAAATATATGTGAATAATCTCTTTGAACCTCAGCAGCTTGTGATGTAGAGAACCACAAGTTCAAGTCTTAGTCTTTCCTTAATGATGAAAATAGACTGTTATAAAAATAAGTGCTGAATTTGATGATTTAGATTAAAAAAAAAAAAAAAACAACAAACCAACATGCACATCATAAATAGGAATGCGTTGTAACTTTTCCAATTGGAAATTAAAAATAATGGGCTATTTTCCATTTCCTTGTGGGGCTTTCATAAGCTGAATCAATATAATGAAATGTTCTAGTCAGCAAAATAAATCAAGAGCCTTTTACTGTTTTTATCATAAGATATCCCCGGTGGGGTGAGGGAGGAGAAGAGATCGCATGACATTATACAACTATCCTACATCAGAGCAGAGTCAGGCTGCTGCTGCTGAGGTGGATGCTGTCTCTGCTCAGCCAAAGCCAGGAGGGAGATGGAAACACACACTTGCCCAGAATGGGATGTACTGTATTTAATCTCTCTCAATTATAATGAAAAAATAAGGGAACCACTGTTTTCCTGAGCTCTCACCATAACTTGGAATGCTCATGCATTCCTGGGGATAAGACCCTGCCTGACCCTATTCCCCCAAAGTCAACTGAAAAGGTTCCCACATTGCCTCTGTGAGAACTGTATGAGTCTGAAATGCAGAACTGAGCCATTGCTACATCCCGTCATGTGCTTCAGGTGAGACCAGCAGTGGAGTGCTGGAGCTGTGTGCTCCCAAGCAGTGACCCCGACTTGGGGTCCTCCCACTCCTCTCCAAGATCTGAGATCCAGGGCTTGCATGTCCACAAATATTTCTTATTCAGAAGGCTTGGAAAAACATCACCGAAAATCCACCCTGGCCGCTGGTTTAACATCATATTGCATTCTGTGGGAAATTTTTGTATTTATGCTTTGAAGGAGAAGTCTGCTATTTGAGATTAAGTACCTTTGCCATCTGGTAAAAAAATGGTAAAACAGCACACAGGCAACTCTTAAAGAGCAGAGTTACAAACAGTGCAGAGCCAGGTTCTTGCTAGCTCCACAGTAGAAGTTCCCATTTCATAGGGTGTTCCTTGCTGCTTTTAGTGAGATTTTCATCAGAAGCTAAAGAAATTCTAGAGTAAAAAAATTCAACTTCCATAGCTGTCCTAGTTCATCCTGGCATCTCTTTCTGCTTTCTGCAGCCAGATCCACTTCTAGGACAGGATCAGACACCCTAGAGGAAAGATCACCAGGGTGCCAGCCACAAAAAGGTCACAGCTAACATATGCACACCCATGCTTTGAACCAAAGTATTAAGAAGGAAGAAGCTACAGCTGAGAAGGCTGCTGACCTATTTCTTTCTGTGAACAATTTCATTTGGTGCTTTTAGGCTTGTCCAACTGGCACGGACTGTGGAACAAAAGTGCTTCAGACCTAGAGTGACTGGCAGCAGACTCAGGAGTTAGGGACAATTGTGCCCACCTTGCTAGAGTTGTAGATAACATCATCCTGGAACAGAAACAGCACAGTGCCCTGTAGCACAGGCAGGTGCTTAGCCAGACTACCTGGAACCTTGCCACTCCTGGTTGCTGCTTCAGAGCAGACCATTTGAAAGCTGCTGTAATGGAGATATGTGCTGCTATCAAGAAAGTGCTATTACTCTTGCTAATAAGAGTAGGTGATATATAGAGGGCTATCAATGAGCTTAGACTCTTGGATTCCCAAAGGCTAATGCTACCCAAGTAAATTAAACAACTCGGATGAAAATCCTCTGGCACTGAAACTTGGTTGTCTGAACCATTAAATTGCTGGAAGGGTCCTTGGCACAGATTTGACGCAGGCCAACTAGAGCTCTCCCAAGCAATTCCTGGACATGATACAGAAGTTAGGTCTGTCCAGAGACCATTCCCATTAGGCAGTATGTGTATATATGGATTCAAGCTGTTCCAGGCCAGTTGGCCAGAAAACAGTCCCAGGCATATTTAATTCACCCATACAGATGTAGCCAAAGTATACTGAGTTTATTAACACTTATAGTCTGTGTCCTAGGCACCAGACTTTGAACTCTGCAAGCAGGTTAGGGTATATCTTAATCACACTGGAAGGCTCATCATAGAAGACTCACCAAGATTAAGGTCTTTCAGTAGTCTGAAAATCATTTAAGATACTAGGAAAACATCTAGCATCAAGTCAAACCAAAGAACCATCTGACTGAGTAACCCCGTGCCCAACAGTGGCTAGAAGGGAATGTCTAGGGAGCAGTATAAAAGTAGTGCAAAAACCCTGCTATGCTCTTGAATATCAGCAATCTGCAGTTTAGGTATTTAATATCTTGGGATCTTTCAGTCTTGAGCAACACTCTGTCTTTCTGAACTGATTAAAGGACATTTTAGCCCATATTTATGGACAAAGTACTGGTATTAATCTAACTATTCTGGAAGAGCCAGGTTGAGTTCTTCTCCCCAGGCTTTCCTGGGAGTTCTTTCTGCATATGCCGAGCACTTTCAGAGTTACAGTGCAATGTGCTTTGGGAAGATAGACAGGTAGATGGAGGAGGGATGTTTAGCCTGCAGGCTACTAAAAAATATGTGCTCCCCCTGATAGTTACTGTGTGCTGGTTTGCACACTAGTTGAAAGGATGAAGAGAAAGCTGGTCACCTCCCACTCCTTTTCCCACTTGACAGCTTGTTCAGATGAATGCTGTACACAGCAAAGAGGAGGGCTTCTAGGAAAGAGTGAGGAACGCATTTTGCTGATAATTTTGAAAAAATAGACTAATGTGCTTAACAAATAAGGTAATGGTCATTTTGTTGTCTCACATGGGGCTCCTGAAAGACTATATAGTCTATGAGATCTACTTTAGTCCATATTTGGATTTTATGACAGCATCCCTGGACATTTTAATGAATTTCTCAATAAATATACTGATAATAATAATAGGCTGAAGGGAGATTTGCCCTCCCCAAAAGACACCAGAGTGGTTTGTTTGCCTCTCAGTCATCCCTATGAGCCCTTCTCTAACCCTGCTCAGCCTTTTTCTCTTCCAGTTACCATGCTTCAGAAGACATCATTGTATTTCTCTATCCTGTCACCCTTCCCTTGGGATGTGTGTGAGAGTTCTCTGAACATGTCCTCTTCTCTCTGGGTTCATTTTCCCTTTGATGCAAATCAGAGACTGAGTGCTCCAGTTCATGGTTGCTGCTCTGTGTCAGCAGCTGCACTAAAATCCAAGCCTCTTTGCCCCATGGCCATGCAAGCAATGATAAATTGTGATTTTTTTCCATACATGTCAGAATGTTTGCACTTCTCAGATTTTGGTGAGCTTGGCCATGGTAAACTGACAGAGATGTCAAAAGATCCCTCATTTTGGTAGACCCTCTGAGCTTTCAGAAGAAAGAAACATGCATGGAGAGGAAACAGAGCAGACATGACAACTTTTGAGGATGACAAAAAAAAATAGCAGGTGCAATAGGGCTGTTATGGACTTGACTGTCTAAAGAGAAGCAGCAGAGACAGGACAGTAATTGTGTATGTTTTTCTGCCATCAGACCTTGCTTTGAAGGATGCTGCAGTGCTGCATCTCCCTCAAAAGAATAAAGAGTTCTGCAGAGAGAGGCAATGAGAAACAGAAAATTCAGCTTCTTTCTGTTGTTTGCCTGATGCCCTCTGTGTCCTGCAGGAGCAGGAGTCATCTATGTGCCAGATTAGGGCACGGTCTCTAATTTACATTCTCACTTTTTAACAAGCACAGGTCAGCATAAGATGCAGTGCACAGTAACCTGCATTCTACAGCAGCCCAAAGGGAAGGGCCTTAAAACCTCTCTGGAAACCTCTGAGATGTAAATCTTGGCCCATTTAGCTCATTGAACCAAGTATGAGCTAGAGGCTGATGAAACTGAGTCAGGAAAATGGTTCTAAACTTTTTATCTGACACTACAGTTAAAGTGTCTGTCCTTCAAACCATCTGCTTTGTAACATATATGGTATTTCTATCTGCTCACCACTGCTTTTGACAGTGCCAGTCTCACTAAGCAGTGGTGAGATAGTAATAATTCCATGACAAGAGCTGAGAGTAGGAAATGTCAAGCTATATATGAGTTTGCACTACATATCATAGCACAATTTGTCTTTTTATGTGAACGTTTCCTCTTTTCTGTGTAAGGTTTAGCACAGAATTAAGCAAATATATCATCTCACTGCTTCTACTTTTATTTGTGCCCTTCCTCAAAGGTAGTCACATTCCATATTTACCAGAAATTATTTTACTGTTGCACTTACATTCCCTATGCCAGCTAGTCCAGGCTGTGTTTTGGGGACCTGCTGGACTGCTAATCCTCTGCCTGCTTCTGGATGCATCAGACTGGTAAAATCTGACTTTCAAAACCAATCTCTTGGCCTACATCAAGATACATGGAAGTGAACAGTGAAATCCCTGGCAATTAGAGCAGCTACCTACCTAAGACAGCAACAGACCTTCTGAGGGCTGGCAGAAGTCCTGTCAGGACTCCGCAAGATACTGGTAAACCAGTTTTAAAATGTGTACACCCTTATTTCATCTGTTGGGTAACTGCTGTAATTGAGGAGGGAGGGTATCCTACAACCCCTGCAGAGTGAATGAAGGGGTTCAGCACACAGTGAATGTCACTGTTGAGTTAATAGGACAACTCAGAGGTCCTGAAGCAGCACTTGCTTCTAACCAGCAAGGTGGCTTCCACCAGGACAAATCCATGGTAGGGTGATACATCAGAGGGAAGGACTGACCCCCAGGAACTGACCAAGCAGCAGGAGGAAAAGGCAAAAGTGCAGTCAGTGCAAGAATGGGATTACTGATGGGGATGGGGATGCAGGTACCCCTGTGGTGCTGAAGGCAGGTCATCTCCATGGGTTTCATAATGTGCAGTAGAGTATCAGATGACTTACAACTGCAACAAGGTTGCCTGTGGGCATACAGCATTTTGGAAAGAACTAAGTCAACCCAAAAGAAAAAAGTTAAGCCAAAAGAAATGCCAATTGTAGAACAGTCCTGAGATACCACCCTCCAAAGTGGTATTTTGATTTTCTGTGTCAGTTTTCTTATCTGTAAATAAGTTTAATATTTAATTCAGCCATGTTATTCAATTTAATTGGTTGCTAGTTTTACCCTAGAAAGTTAAATGTTCTGTGCATTTCACTTAACTTTGCTTATCATTAATTTTGCTGCCACCTTAATGAGTGGCCCTAAGCTTTTTCTCTGACCAGGATCTATAGCCAGAGCTGTGCCAGTCTTTAAGTGATGCGAGACATTCTTCTGAGGTCCCTATGAGAGCAAGGAGAAATCTCACAGCATCATTTCCCAGGACAGTCTCTGGCATGGGTCATGGACCAAGGCAGCACAGGATGGTGCCTTGGTCAGCAGCTGGGATTAGACTCTGCAAACTCAGGGAAGAAGTCCCATGCAAAATGAGACAGATGGGAGTAGTTAAGCAGAGAAAGTTTCTTTCTGTTCTTCCATCCCTGGTGCCAGTTAGCACAGGGACTTCAGTGTAATATTATTATAACATTTTTTACAGTAGGAATTATAATTGAAATTTGTTATGTATGAGGATAACTAAAACTCGATCATTTCACACACTTCAGTCCATGCCTGAGGACATTTTGGGGTAAATAGATTGCTTGGAAACAGCCAGTGACTACAGCTAAAATTACATTTTACCAACTGAGCTGAATGGCTTTTTAATTACAGTACTGATGTCCACATGCTGTCACCACCATCTAATACTAAGATCGTATTGATTTGATTTTTAACTTTGATGCACCAGGGGAAAAAATGCAGAGTAGGATTTTTTCTGAAATCCTTTTTCCCAAGTAGTCAAGAACCCCAGATCTAAAATGATGGTTTATTTTTCATCTGTCTCCTTCTCTATTGCTTGTACTTATGTTCATCTTTAATATTGTTACTGTAACCTTGAATTTGTTTAGTTGTATACAAACATTCTTTATTAACAGTTTTGAATTTCAAGGTACAAGTGAGCTTTAGGAACAATGAAAGATGTGCCATACATACAAGCATATATTAAATAATTGAAATATCTAACATGCACATATCTCACAAAGCCACAGGAATATGCATAGTCACAACCTCTTGTGATAATACAGTCTTACTATATTCATTTCCTTCAAAAGCAACTAGAAATGCTCTCAAACCATGTCAAGCATTTTATTTTTTGTGAGACAGCACTTATTTTTAAGGATTTATTTTGTACCTTTACTATAGCAGAGACTGGTCACTAAGTGCTACTAGGGCAAGGGAGCCTGGTCCTTTGTGAATGCAGAATTTTCCTTTTTTGTCTAAAAAAAAATTACAAAAACTTAGTTTGCAGAAGGATTGCTTCCCTGTCCATGAGCTGTGATGAAGTCATGACCACAGAACAACTGTTGTGGTTTAGCCCCAGCTGGCAATGAAGCCCCAGAGCCACTGTCTCACTCCCCCGCAGTGGGATGGGGGAGAGAATCAGAAGAGTAAAAGTGAGAAAGCTCATGGGTTGAGATAAAGACAGTTTAATAGATAAAACAAATCCCACACACAGAAACAAAGCAAACTAAGGAATACATTCACTACTTCCCATCAACAGACAGGTGTCCATCTCCAGGAAAGACAGAGATGGAGAGACACTTCCACACAGTTACTTGGGAAGAAAAGCACCATCAGTCTGAATGTGTGACCTCCACCTTCCTTCCTTCTTCTTCCCAAGATATACATGCTGAACATGATGTCATGTGGTACAGAAATCCCTTTGCTAAGCTGGGGTAAGGTGTTCCAGCTGTGCTCCCTCCCAACCCATCATGTACTCAGCCTACTCCCTAGTGGGGTGATGTGAGAAGCAGAAAAGTCCTTTACTCTGTGTGAGCCCTGTTCAGCAGTAATTAAAAAATTCCTGAATTACCAACACTGTTTCCATGAATGAAAACAAAGCCCAGTTGAATTAATTATAGACATTATTCACTTAGTTGTCTTAGTTGCCTTATACAATTTTATGGCCTTTTAGTGTCCTCAGTTGATGGGAAGTTGTGATACTGGGATAATCTCCAGAAGCCCTTCACTTGAGTTCTCACTTGCTTGAAGACTCACAGTGTATACTTGGGAGAACCACTTTAATATGCCTCATATCTCTGCTCTGATAATTTTGTGTCATTTGTATGTAGGTCACATGAACATTAAATTCAGTGATGAAGAGTTCTGAGTTGTTAAAAAGGGAAATATAGCCTACTGTGCTATACTTCCCCTGTCATCAGTAGAAATACTCTTATTTACACCAGTCGATGTAGATTTCCAACCTAAAAAGCTCTATCAAATAATCAAGCAGATAAAGCCATAAGAATCAGGAGAAATGAAAATACCAAAGGGAGAAGCAACCTACTCTAATGCTTCCATCTATTCCAAAGGACTTTGTGAATAAAGCTTAGAAGAATCAGGAAATCAAAAGGGAAGAAAGATTTTGAATTTTCATAACAAAAATTTCTTCACATTTTTCAGGGTTTGTAATTCTGACCCTTTTACCAAAACCCATAAGGTTGAAGAACTTAATAAGAAAAGTGATGGTTCTCATGAAATCACCTGACTACCAAATCTGGATCTCTCCAGAGCATACTGGATGCTGCAGTGTGAGCAATAGTAACATGAGGTGTTTACCATGCTACTAAAGAAAAAATATTGCATGCACAAACAGCCTTGGGTTGTTTTCATTTTTGCTGGGGCTGAAGTCGGGAATAAGGGAGTAGGTAACCCATTCCCTGAAAGCTTTCCTATCCTGCTGCTTTTTCAAGTAGAATTTTGCCCCAGGCTGACTGATCTTGCAAACCCAGCTCTGCTTGAGATAGCTGATTTTATAATGGATATTAACTAAAATTTCACCCTGTAGAAATTACAGTAAATTCCATTACCTCTGTTAGAACTATTACCAGTGCTTTGTACACATTATTTTATAATGTGTATGCATATCGCTTACCATACATTAAAACAACCTCTTAGCAGCATATTTTGAGAACTCTGCCATCTTCTAGTGTACTGGCAAAATGAAGGGAAAACATGGGCTATATTCAGATATGCAGCCTCTGAAGGGTTAATGAACAATGAGGAATTTGTGTATAGCTCATTAATTGTTATATTGCATCCCTTTATCTAAATTGTTAGTGGCCTGCTTAGTCAATTGTGACATATTACTTTGATATTAAAGCTGCAATCAGAATCTTTATTCTTGTGCATGTTCTACTTGAGAATACAAACCCTTCAGAACAGGGCAGTCGGAATTATCTTGAAAAGTATTACAATTCAATAAACCATATGCTCAAAAACAGATATATCAGGTTCAGCCAAATATCCTAGACACTAAGGCAGTGGTTCTGACTTTCCCATCTAAACACACCAATTTGAAATACTGTATGGAAAAGCCCTTTGGGGTTTGGATTCAACTTCTGTCCTTGTGTTACAGGAAAAAGGGGATGATAATTCCACAGCAGCCCATTGCACAAAAGAAGCATCACTGTGCTACTGTAACAGGGATGACACTCACAGGGAGGGTAGTTATTTTGGATTGGTGATATGGTATGTGGAGGTTTTTATATTTGTTACATAAGCCCCAGAGTATCCCACCTAATTTATAATGCTCTGTGAGGTATATTTGCTCTAGGCTTCTTCTCCAGATCACGGATCAAGATAAACACTTTGAAACCTTTCCAGATTTTAGCGAGGCTTAATTGTCTTGACAAAATGCATTTTCACCTCAGTGGAGATAGAACCATTACAGTGTGGACACATTCCCAGATTAGGCATCTCCATTTCTCCATAAAATAAAGATAAGCATGGGCCTTAGTGTCCAGGCAGCCTAGCGTTGTTGCAGAGACCCCCTGCATTTGGCCTGTGCTGGACCAGCCCAAAGGTTATTCCATTTTCAAGCAGTCCAAGTGGATGAGAAAGACCAGAGAGAATAAGGGAAATAAGGAGCAACACTTACCATTAAAATTAGTGCTAGCCAGCTATGTTGTCAATCATCACTAGAAGGAGAGTTTTAAAAGAGGTGGAGGAGGAGGAGAGCAGTGGAATAACATTGGAGAGGTTTGTGGGAGACAGGGTGCAGGAGCCCTGTGTGGCACAGGCACCTCTTCAATCAAAGTCTCCTCATTTATCTAAGCATAAGTCCATCATCCACTGCTCCGGAGTTGGTGTGGAGTTACAGAGATGCATTCACACATAGGGGTTGGGAGGCAAGTGATAACATTTTTGCTCTTGAACACACAAAATTATTGAAAAGCTCAGTATAACTATGCATTTACATTCCAATGTATGCTCCAGCAGTGAAAACAGGGGGTCACTTTGGCGTCTGTTGGGGACTGAGGTGCACCATTTATAATGTTTTTGTTGCATTTTATGTGTCATCATTTCCTGAAAGACCCAGCATGACACAGAGAATCCTTCTTCTACTTACCCTGATGATTTACAACACATTAGGATCATCATGCATACGTGTGCATGTGTGTACATATGTGTGTGAAATGCTGTGTCACTAGGCACCAATAACTATATAAACAGGGAAAATGACAGAACAGTGCAGTAGAAGAATGAACACCCATATTAATATTCTGATCATTTCTGTGGCAAGAGAAGGATAAGAACTGGAGGTTAAATAGGACTTTCCAGTCAGAACTGTCTGTTTTTTAAGCTGTTCACAAGAAGGTGTACAGAAACCTGTGTATCTATAGACATTAATTCACTTTTGCATTTTAGCTTTTCTTCTGTTAGTGTCATGACAGTTATTAATAAGAAAGATTACATAGTGTATAAAGAAACATTTTAAACTATTTTGCTGATAAAGTTAATTTTTCTACTGGACATCAATTAAAAAATCAGGTTTTCTAAAGTGACATTTTTACTGTTCAATTTGATGTTATCAAGTGAAATAAATCAAGCTGGACAGAAACCTGAGAAACAAACAAAAAAAAAAAAATACTTGGGCATTGTTTTAAAACACATGCTAACTAGAAAGCTCAATGATAAGGAGATGATGCCAGGAATGCCAGGATATCATCTTCTTACTATGATTCAACTTAAGGTCGGTGACATTGATATAACTTTGACTTCAAGAGAGAAAATATTTCATAGTAAACAGAGCAAGAATGAATCCCCTTGGAATAGTAAAGGTACAAATTGCTTTAGTTTTCATTTCCTTAGTGCTAAATTTGTATTTCATGTGTAGGATTGTAATTGATGACTTCTTACTTGTCTGGATGAAGGAGGATGAAAAAAATACATTCTGATTGTCAAGGTTGTTTGTGTTCGTGGCTAAAATAGTAGACATCATGCTGAAATCTTTGTAAAAAGCACACAAGCAATTCTTTTCTTCTTAAGAAAAACAGAAAAGAAGCTTCCAAGCCAAAATATCCCTGCATCATCTGGCTGGCATCTGAAGTGTAATGTATGAATTTTCCTGGAAATATGATTTGTATCAGCTAAGCAAACTCCAGTGTACCGGCCAAAGCATTAGAGCTTCACTAAAGCTTTGAGGGATTTGAGGAGATTTTAACACCAGGTATCCTAATTCATTTTCTACCAAGGCTTGCAGTTAAAACCAAAGAGGTTTCTTCCATAGCATTTTCAGTGAATACTAGAAAATCTGTAATTATTATTTCCACATGCCAATCTTTTAGCTCTTCCCAAAATTCCCAATTGCCTCTCATTATCTCAGGCAGTCCCACATCTAAATTTCCCCTGATCCCTTACAGACAAGATTATGTCCCAGTTAACAGTGTAATTCATTAACATTCTCTGTGTTGTAGAGAAAGCAAAAGCAAAACAAAGCCCTTTCCAGTTAACAATTTTATATCTTTTGAGGAAGAGGTGGAGTTCTTGCTTCATTTGTCTTTGCTGAGGTTTTATATTGTTTAGTGTTCTTTCATGAGAATTCCAATGAATTGGAAAAAATAAAATACCATTTTCTTCCCCTATATGGCCTATGAGCATGACCCACCTTCGCCATTTTTTTGGACATGTTGGGTTTTTGGCATTACAACAGAGCAAGTGACTGAGACTCGGGACACTTGGATTTTATCCTGCCGTTGTCCTGGAATTGTCTTGAGGAATTGACTTTCATTTAGGGGTGACAGCCATCAAGTCTATCTAAGAAATTGCTGTTGTGAGAGCCTGATGAGTTAAAGAAAGTGAAAACACAACATCAAAGTTGGTGGCAAAGGACTCAGATCTGTAACCCAGTTCTGCCTTCTTATTGTGTTTATTAACTCTGATTACAGCTAAATCAGAAATGGAACTTGTATTGTTTATGGAAGAGTAGAATCCATAAGTAACCTATGTTTCATTTCAGGAAAGAAAATTTGTTTCATTTAAGGAAAAATATGTCAAATGTTTCATCAGGGTCTGTTTCCAGAGCCCATAATAAAACACTTATGATATTTAATAGGAACATTATATACAATTGGTAGATATTATAA
>JAOEGS010018755.1:0-19134 GCA_025447755.1 Corythornis vintsioides
AAAAAAAAAAAAAAAAAAAAAAAAAAAAGAAAAAAAAAAAAAAAAAGAAAAAAAAAGAAAAAGGATTTGCCTCTAAGAAGATACCCAAAATGATTAAAACTGTGAAGCACTCCAAGTAATCTTTTAAAAATTAAAAGCCTGGTTACAATAAAGTAAAATTTTTTTTTAGGAAAAAATTCTTGGTCCATGCATTTAAAAAATGCTTTTAAAGTACCTTTTAAAACCTAGAGGGTTATAAAACTTCTTCCTTGCCCGCTATCCAATTATGTTTTAAGTATAACACAACTGCTAAACTCTTTAGTTGTTCAAATGATTAAGCAATTAAAATTATAATTTAAGTTGCAAAATAAGAGGGTAGTTCTGTCAAAACAACGAAAAATAGAAAGAATAATCATCAGACTATCCCTTAAGCCTGGGGCTTAAGGTAATATCCCACATCTTGCAGTTTTATTGTTAACCTGAGTTAAATAATAAGTAAAAAGTAAAGCTCTCATTATAAAATGTATAGAACCTTGAGTACAACACAATAAAAAGGAAGCTCAGTTTGAGATAATGTGTGCACAGTGTCCATAGTAAGATTGCCTTCTTGTAAGACAAGACTTTTTATTTTGAAAAATAAATAAATAATAAGAGCAAACCAAAAACCAATGAAAAAAAGTGCTGTGGTTTGTTTTTGTTTATTTGGAGTTTTTTTTCTTAATTCCACTGCCACACCAAAGTAAACATCACGATCATTGGAAAACAAACAAGCAAACAACAAACAGAAAGACCTAACCCAAAACATTTAAAAATGCAGAAAATGTTTATGAGAAGGAAAAATAAATGTGTAACAGCAATTTGCCAACCCAAGTAAATGGCCAAAGCAAAGCAGACCAAAGGAAACAAGAAGCTGTGGTTTTAGAAAAGATTCTCTTTGGCTTTTACACAGATGGATTTTTTTATTATTTGAAAATACTTATTATCAAATGTAACTGATATTAAAGGGGAAAAAATGAAATACTATAGATAAGATCATTCTTCTATTTAGTATGGTGTGTGATATTGGGCAGTGGCAAGCATCACATTATTCAGAGAAAGACAACAAAATTCTTTTAAGATCATTTTACTCTTATTAGTAATTAAAGGTTTTTATGTAGTGCCAGGTATTATGGAACATCCATTGTGATATAAAATTGAAAAGATCCTCCTTTCCCACCCTTACTCAGAATGTGAAGTGCTCTAAACACTGCACATGTACTCAGACAGTCTTGAAAGTTGCTGCACTTGTTAGGATCCAGGCTAGATGTCGCAATCCATCTTTGTGGACATTTGGCAAAAGAACTCTGTGTGGCTCAAACCCCAGCCCTCATCTGCCATCAGTCAACACTTAGCTCAGATCCTTTGAAGAATTTTACCAAAACATCCATTTAAGGGTAAATTAGGCTTTTAAAATTGGAATGTAGAAAGCACATGTTACAAACTAAATAGGCAAGAGTTTCCTGCCAGATAGTTTTAACCAAGCTTGATTTTCTTGTGTCACACTTTGTCTTCACAATCCTAACCCAACTGTTGGAAGAAATGAGACTCTTTTTAGGAAAATAGCTGTTGTTCACCCGTGTCAGTTTTTACTAATGTTTTTCATAGGTATAACCTTCAGACATATTTGGTTAACAGGTGAGAAAGCACACATCAAATCAGAAGTAGAAAGCAAAAAAGTAAAATCCTTATGGGACAGTTTTGGAGATAGAATAGATGAGTATATATAAATAAGTATATATATTTTTCTTTCCTTATATAAGTATATATAAGTAAAGAGAAAATAGCTGATGTTTAGAACAGGAGAGAAGAATTTTTAGAAGATGAAAGGAAGCTTGCCATCTCTGCTCAGTGTTCATGCACATATGAGGAGTAGGTTCCTAAGGCGTAGAAGAGGAAACTGGTGGAAAGCAAAATCAATACTTTACCTGAGCTTGAATCAAGGTCAATCTCAAGTTCACAAATACAGCAGTTGAAAATCAAGAAATATTTGGCAACACATGCCTAAGTTCTGCTATCTTTGAATGACAGTCCAAAAGATAAAATAGTACATTCTATGCTTTTAAAAAATATTCAATAACATTTCAAGGACATAATACATGGCATTCTAAGACAGACTCCTCCTTTCTAAGAAAGACTTTTGTTTCACATAAGCCATTCTGGAAACGAAACATCAGCACCTCAGTTATGTAATCAAGGTTACTTTGTTTTAACAAGTTATGAAGGGTTAGCTGAGCCACAGTAACTCACTAAACCTGCTATAAACCATCATGAAGAAAAACTAATTTAGCTTAAGATAACATGTTTCAAAGCGTCTTTGCCACATTTAAACAATGTGGCTCTGCTGACTGCAATAATTTGGGCACCTGCCCAAACTTTTATGCATATAAATATTCCCACAGAAATACCGTATCTGCTAAATTTTATAACTGCTTCTTACAAATCTCCACTCCTACCCATAAGATTTCATCTAAAACTAGGTTTCACTTGTCCAACACTGAATTAAAATATCTTTTCCATGTTCAAGTGACCGATTTCCTCACACGTATTGAAATCTAGTCTACCAAAATATCTCAACTAAGACATCATATTACTGTTATCTGTAACTAGATAAATGTAGCTAAAATAAATGAGTGTAGAAAGATTAGGGGATCCTGTTGCCCTTAAAAAGCAGAAAAAAATGTCATATAGAACTAGACATTAAAAAGTTATATTATCTTTTTTTTTTTTTAATGAGCTCCATTTTTCCCAAGTACTATATTATAATAGGAAACTTTAGTTCTGCATTAAATCCTTATTTCTCAGCAATAAAACTATATTCATATCTATGCACATATCAAAATAATTCAACAGCAACTAAGGTAGTCCCCTCCTAAAGAAAAGCTTTCACGTGCTGTTCTGCCATTTGAGATCTGTGTTCAGTAACTTGTTCAGTGTGGGTGGACATTTCTAAGTTATGGTTTCATAATCACATAACTGCGTCTTTTTACATCTGCCCCTATTTTCTGTATTATGGTGTAGTCAAGTTGCTTGCTTCCTCCCCCATATTGCACAATCCAAGCCTGTATCTGCACCTGTCTTGACACATAAGGGTGTTGATTATCTTTTTGTCTGCACAGATGATTTTAAAAGTCCTGCTGCTTCAGTGTAATGTGAGAAATATGCAATAGCTCGTTTCCCACGGTAGATTAGATAAATGTTAAAAAAAACCAAATTGAAACAAATGAGAACAATTGAACACTTGAAAACAAATGAGAACCTCAACTAGGGTCATATTCTTAAAACTATTTCTGTTAAAAAGCAGATCTAACATTAACTCAATCAAAAAGTCAAACTAAGACACTCTACATAAACAAGGAATGCCATGAAAAAGGACACTTTTTTAATGGCAGAAAATGAAAACCAAACAAAACCGAACCAAAAAACCAAAAATCCCACAAAAAATACCCCCAAACAACAAACAAACGAACACTCCCCCCCGACCCTCAAACAAATGGAGTATATAAACACTATAGCCTGCTCTTAAGCATATGAAATATTGTGTTTTGAAGGAGAAAATAACTATCACAGTCATGGAAGTAAAACTTAACGAAGTTATTCCCAAACCAGGAAGAAGGGGAAAAAAAAAAAAAAAAAAAAAAAAGCAGAAAAAAAAAAAAAGCGGTGCTAACAAAAAAGTTTGCTGGAAACGTTTCTAGCGCCTTGATTGGAGGAGACGAGGCTTTCCGGGCTCCGTTCAACCTGCGCTAGCGCAACTACGGGGGAAGAACACGGCCCGGGCCGGAGGGGCGACAAGGCTGCGCTGGGCAATTCCCCGCTTTACTCAGACAGCCGCCACCCTTTGGAGGGCTGAGGCCTCCAGGAGCACGGAAAAGGCGGCGCGCGGGTGGAGGCTCCCACGGAATCGTCGGTCGCCTCACCCGACGGTACGGGCTCGCCTCCTGCAGCGCAGGCGAGCGTAGCCCGGGATGAGGGCGCACAGGAGCCCGAGCGGTTAGAAGGAGGTGCCTAACGGGGGTGCCTAAAGAAAAACGATAGACCCTCCTCTCCCCTCCCATTGCGCAGCTCTCTGCCCCGCCCCCGCCACGACGACCCGACCCGGAGCAGGAAGCATGGGATGGCGTCCCTTGACCCCAGCGTGGCACGGAAGATCTTACTGGGAAGAGCTTGGAGGTGAGACAGCAGCGGGGAGGGAGTCGGGCGGCGGGAGTGCGCTGCCGGGCGGAGCCGAGGCGGGCAGCGGCGCGCGGGCGGATGGAAGGAGGCTGCCTGGGCTCGGGAGAGGCCGTTGGGGCGGGGTCCACGCGCCGCTCAGCGTCTCTCCTGCACGGCCGTTTCCTCCTGTGGGCGCCGCGGGCGCCCCTTAGCCCGTGCCGGGAGAAGGGGAGCGCCTCGGCGCGCGTGGCGGAGCTCCCCGTAAGAGAGCAGCCCCCGCCCCTCAGCCGGCGCTGGGCGGCGATGAGGCAAAAGCGGCTCCTGAAATAAGTAACCGTCACCCTAGTTATGATCGTGCTTTTCCCCCTCTCTTTACCCCGCACAGACTCTTGGGTGAAGGGGCTGTAGAGGTTTTCGTGGGGTGTGTTTGGAGGAGTGATTTTGATTGGTCTCTATGCTTCTTTTTAATTTATATTTTACCTGTTGTAATGCAAGAGTGACACTGTATGGAGAGTTTCTTTGATGCCTTGACATTCATATTATCAGGATGTACCATTCTTTATTTGCTGGGGGCATTTATTTACTTATTTATTTTCTTGGGTATATTTCATGCCTTTTGATTTCATTTTTATGGATTTTTTTGTTAAATGGGATTGTCTGGGACTTCTCGTCCTCTGCTTGCTGTAGGTAGGGTAATTTGTATGACAGCAAAAAGAAACATTGGTGTTAAAGACAGCTGAAGTAACCTGGTTAGAAACTTCCCAACACAAAATATTTCCAGACGTAGCTGGTTGCTTTTACAATTGTTTCAATTTGCAAGATTTTTCAGTGATAAAAAGTTTAAGCTAATGCTTGTACAGATATAAATTAGGTTTTTTTTTAACCCAACAGTTTTAGATATTTACAGTGTCTCAGCTAGAATTTTGCACACTTTGTATGAACCTCTGAAAAATCCTCAGTGGATTTATAGCCGTAGCTTTGATACAGTAAGGATTGCAGTTAGGCATTACGTATTGTGCCATAACAAATAAGGTATCTACGTAGCAAATTTCCTTTATGTTCCTAACCTGTGGTTTGAGCTTGACTTCATATGGTAAGCAAGCTGTATATAATTTGAGTTCAGATTTTTTTCTTTGACCTGTACAATAGTAATCTCATGAAAGATATCTCACTGAGATAAAGAGAATAGGTTTTCCTTTCTTTCCAGCTTTGTACATAAGTATCTGTGAGAGGTCTTCCTCAGAAGTATTTCTGCCTGTTACTGAGGATTAGCTGGGCTTTTACAAGTTTTACCTAACATACCTCTCCTTCAGTGAAAACATCTGGGCCATCAGATCTCCTTGAACTGTAGAAAGATAATGAGGAGGTCCACACTGGAGTACTTTAGTTAATATATTTTTGTAGTCCTGTTACAATTACTACACTTCTAATTTGGTTTAAATGTATACAAGTCTGTGTCTTGCCATAGGGATGTAACTTACACAATTGTACTTTCAGGTGAGTGAACACTTTGTAGTGCACCACTATTAAAATTATTCTTTGAAATATGGAAGTAACGAACCATAACCTTCGAACATAGGACAATTGCTGTTCCTGGCATCTCCATTAAGAAGCTGCATGTTTGTGTATGGAGCTGCTTTCATCCAGTTTTGGGGCAGTGGACGGGGATGAATGGTTGTGGTGACCCCTGCTGACAATCTGACCACACTGCCAGTGGGGTAGTCTGTAGTGGCTAGACTCTTCAATATACATTTGTAGCTTTATCTTAATTACTGAAGCATTTTTTTCCTTTAACCATTTTGTATTATATTAAAATTAAAGTTAGTATGTGTTTTGTCTGGGCAAGTTTATTTCCTCTCCAACTTCAGCACCTTTGTTACTTGTACTTGTTAAGAACAACTTCTTATTGGTCTTTTATTTTGTATTTTGTTTTTTACAAACTGTAACAAATAGCTTTGTTCTAACAGAAAGTAGTCTTTGGTACTTTTCCTTCACTTTATTTTGGTTCCCAGGTCTGTATAGGGCACAAAAGAGAGTGACTGAGATTGACCTATCAAGAAAGTTTTTCTCTGTTGCCTGGTGAGAAGGTTTATAAGAACAGCTGGATTGGTTGTTTTTTTTTTTTTTTAATATTATATACAT
Source organism: Corythornis vintsioides (assembly GCA_025447755.1). Taxonomy (NCBI): domain Eukaryota; kingdom Metazoa; phylum Chordata; class Aves; order Coraciiformes; family Alcedinidae; genus Corythornis; species Corythornis vintsioides. Next base: position 6,313 of record JAOEGS010018755.1, read on the forward strand.
GAGTTGATACATTATGGAAAGGAGAAAGAGTGGCTTGTTAGGTTTGGGTTGTTGGGGGTTTTTGTTGAGATATGAAGATATTCCTTCTGATCATAACTGCTTTAACAGCCCTGCTATTTTATATGAGCAGTGAATAGTCAGGGAAAGAGTAACACGTTTAAACAACACCTCTATCAAACCTGATGATATGTAGCCTTGTATAGGAGCATCTTTATTTCGTACATGAAAACAGGAAAGGAGAATGGAAGGAATTCCTTGAAAAACAGTTTGTGAAGAATAAATAATGAAAGTGGTTGATTTGAAATGCTGTTTGTCATCCCACAATTACATAAATGGCAAGCCAAGAGCAGATCTAAGATTTGCTGAGTTTTCACTGTCATACTGGTGACAGCAATTGTGCAAATTAAGGTGGCCTTTGTGTTTTTCTGTCTGGTGGTAATGATAATATTTCATTGGGTATATAATGATTCATTTATGAAATTGTTTCAAATATCAAAGCTACTGTGAAGTTTCTGGTTAATGTATTATTGCAATATCTAACTAGTTTATGTAACATAAACAAAATAGAACGTGTTTCTGAGCAGGTTTGTGAATGATACTCTAAACAGATTAATTTAGATTTGTTTAATATTGAGGAATTTTGGGTTTTGTTATTGTAGAAGGATACTTAATTTTATGAGTGCTAGGATCCAAAACAACAACAATATTTAATATATAGGGACTATGAGGGACAAGGTTATTCCAGAAGGAACAGTTCACATTTATGTAGGAAAGACTGTCAAAACAATTTCTGTAATAAATAAGAAGGATGTACTATAGACTTCAAAAAAAAGATTTATCCATTTTATTGATTGATATGTTTGCAAAGTGTACAGAAAAATTTACATGCCCTAGGGCATGTAAAACATGCATTATTAAACTCTGTTTTAAAAGGCTCTTTTAACTTTATTGTTGCCAGATGGGATGAGAAAAGATAAGTGTCCTGCACTGCAAATAGCCTCTTGTTCGACATTCATTGTTTTCTAGTCTGGAATCAGCTTTGGTGGATGAAGAAGGTTGGTGACTCTAATTAGTTTCTAGTACAAAGTTGATTTGATGCTTGCATTTCATGTTAAAGGACTGTTTGAAACTCAGAAGTCCATTGTGTTTGGACTTTTTTAGGGAACCCTAAAGCATGTAACTACATGTTGCTGCAGTCATGTTTTAATTAAAAAATGTGTCATTCAGTATTGGTTTGCAGGTCTTTTCAGCAATACAGATTACTTTTCTAGCCTGGATTTTTTGTGTGTGTGTGTTCTATGTCTTGAATGGTTTTTATTAGTATACATCTTTCATCTTTATTTTAAGGGTAACTTGGAAAATTAATTCAGTAAGTTTGACAAGGTTATTGCTTAATGAAACAATCTAAGCTGTATTCCTATATAGAGTACTTGACTTCGTTAATTAGATCAGAAATTAGCCCCTTTTATCAAAGCTAACATTCATCATTCCATATAATTTTAGGGTAACCTAGAAAAAAAAAACCAAAACAAAACAGGAATTTATTTTTACAGTGCAGTTTCATTTAAGTCAGGTCTTGGCCTATAGTTCAAACAATATAGTACTTCTGACCAGCTGGGACCTTGGACTGAAGGATGAACTTGAGGATGGGCTTTACTGTGGGTTGCTTATGTGTTTTTTGTTTGTTTTGTTTGTTTTGTTTTTTTCCTCTTATTTTACTTTTTACTTACAGATGTTTGACAGAATCAAACCATCTGATGAAGCTTCTACTTCTTCAGCACAAGGTGAGAAGTCTAGAAAGTAGATGCTTTTGATGCAATTTGTCTTTTTTTTATATATAAATGTAATTAACAGTAGAAGCATTAGTTCACCTTGTACTTTCAATTGCATACTTCAATTTCCTAAATTTCATTATGGAAATTAGATGGAAGAAGTGACTTCTGAATCGTCCACAGAGTTTCCATGTAGGTGTAATTTTCGTGTCCTGCAATAGGCTGTTAAGACATGCTACATTTTGTCTTGTTGATCACAGATATAGCAATATAAATGTACATTGCCTAGTCTTGATCCCAGATGCATCAGGAGAAAAATTTCCACTCACCTTTACCATTAAAGATAAAAGCTTGTTTTATGAAGCTCTTAGAGGTTCTTTGAAGACAAAGGTGTATCTCTACATTTGTTCTTGAATGTACTCAACTTTTTATCATCCTTCAAATTAGTAGTTTTGACAAATGCAATGTAAGAGAAGTAACTATTTGCATGTAAAACTCTATTTAATCTCTGATATTCTGTTTGGGTTTGTTTGTTTGTTGTTTTTTTTCTATAGGACCTAAAAGACATGGTGTTGAAGGCTCTCTACGACAGGGCAACACTAACAAGTAAGTTAGGTGATTATCTAACTGGCACCCAGTTTACTGCTTACACAAATGAAACTAGGAAGAATCTGTTTTTCAACCGTATCTGTTACCTTGTGTAATGGATGACAGAGATGCAATACAAGTTAAGTGTATAATGTAAGTCCTTTTTATATTGTACCCACACACTACTAACATCTCTGGGGAAGGTGCATTGTAGCACCCAAAACTAATGTGTAGGTGTCAGGATTTCTTGGTCTTTGATCTATTTTTATAAATTTAAAAATACTGTAAACCAGAAGAATGAAAAGATGACTGCCTTTTTCTGCAGAGCCAGTTCTCTTCAAATTTCAGCTAACTGAAATTAGCATTTTTTTGAGGTGTACTTTCAAACTGCTATCCTTAGTTCTGCATTTAAATTTTCTTTATTGATATTTACTGAAGAATACTTTAACATATCTAGTAATTCTGAAATAGAAATATTTATCTTGCAAGTTTGTGCCAGTTGTAAAGTACAGTAGAAATTTAGAATTTCCATGTCAAGAACAAGAATTAAAACATTCAACATGTCTTGGTAATATTACCTGCTTCTTTTAGTTCAAACACAAGAGGGCAAGAACATCCTCAGCATGGAGTATCCACTGTGCAAAACAGACAAGGGTACTGCAATTGTTGCCATGTACACTACGCTAATCTGGAACAGGTGAGAAAGCTTCTGCATAGTTCAGCAACTGATAGCAAGGAGTACCAAAATGCTTTATCAACTTTATAAAATGTCAGCATCTACATTTAACAACAATACTAAATGAAAAATAATCTATTTGTGAACTGCATAATGTATACATTGAGAAAAGTGTGCCTTTCTAACCTGTTGCCTATTAAAAAGATGCTGGTGGATTCTCCTTTTCTGAAGTGGCACATAATGGTATGGTACAGGTTTATTTCTGTGGCTTTAATCTTGAGCTTGGTATATATTTCCAAGTATATAGTATATGGTAGATAGCAAGGCTGAAGATATTTGATCAACTTTTTTGTTGGTTTGGGTTTTTTTCTGTTCTTTAACTCTGTCAGTCTCTTGTCTTTTAGACTTTTAAAATTAGAAAGTAGAAGCCTATTGCATCTTCTAGTGCTTATGAAAATTCTCCTTAATTCAAGTGAATTATAGGACATTTACTCATAAGAAGTTCAAGACTATTTTAATTGTTGACTATAGATAACATATAGAGTATTTGTACTAGTTAACAAGGATTTGTGAGCAGCTGTCAGAGCTGCTAATTTGTGTTCCAACTCAGATGTTTTAATACATTTTAGTATTATTTGAGACTCCCTAAGCGTGCTTGAAAATCTCATTTAATTAAGGCCTTAAAGTAGAAAAGGCTGAAGATTTTTCTTTTTATTTAAATATTTTAATAGCAACAGTGTAATGGGAAAGTTACCTGGGAAGTAATTTTTAGGAACAATCCATTGTGTTAACAGTAGTATAAAGCTAGTAATCTGTTTTATCTTTCATCAGCATGTTCTCAGCTCCCAGCACAGACATTTTACCACTTACTGTAGGAATCGTATGGGTACCAGTAGCTTGATGGAGCGTTTCCTGCAAGATGTTTTACAGCATCATCCCCACAGATACAATGATGACAGGTATCATATGGCTGACTTTTAATTTTTTTTTTAATATGCCTCAGTATAATGCATGTATTAAGAGTTCTTATTCTATTCCAATGCTGAGCACTAAATTTTGCCCATTTGAAGTGAAACTTCATGTTGAAGATAATTTAGAGACTATTTATATAAACATCCAAGTATATTGCTTTTGGCTTGTCTCTGCACTTTTAAACTTTGCTTTATTAATTAAGGATTTGATACAAGACTAATGATAGCCATTAAATGTGAAGACCTGAAAAAAGAAGGAATGTAAGAGTCAGTGGGTATAATGGCAGACCATACAGTCTAACATGCATTTACAAATTCTTATAATTTGGGCTTTTTAATATATAGCATGATAATTCTTATAAATCCAGGCTTTGTGTATATATTGAGCAGATTTTTTTTTTTTAAGAGCTTGTAATTTTTGTTTGGTTTTGTTTGGGTTTTTTTCTGTTCTTTAACTCTGTCGGTCTCTTGTCTTTTAGACTTTTAAAATTATAAAGTAGAAGCCTACTCTGCTGTAGATCCGACAAACAAGTATAAGTGTAGTTTGTCTGAAGGCAGCCATATGAATAGTATCAGAGATATTGCAGAACAAACTAATAGGTATTCCTATGACACATTAGCCTAAGACACATACACTTTGCTACAAATAAATAAATTAATCCTTTCATTTTAAATAAATTTAATTCTTCTAGTTTAAGAACATCCACAATTTTTTGCCATAGAGAAAATGCAGGATTCAGTTTAAGGTGACACCAAAAGGGAAAAAGCCTGTGGTTGCTAAAATAACTACTGCTTGGAATTTTCCTTCTTGTGGGATCACAAAGACTCCCACCAGCTGTGACCTTGGTGGCAACTGTTAGTAAAATGGTACAGAGATGTTTTGACTATGGGTTGCTGTGGCACCGCAGCCAATCACCCCAGCGGGTGGCTGGCTTCTTGTCCAAGTACCTTGAGGTTAAAAGGGTGTTAAAAGAGCTGTAAATTAATAAATAAAGGCTTCTTGGCATCTTGGTGAAGAAAATCGTCTTGACCTCGTTCTTTCTCCTCCTCTGGCAACTGGCAGATAAGCAACAAAAGCCCTCTCTTCAAGTATCACTAGTAGAGGGTAATTCACTTGGTGAACAAAATAAACTAAAACAAATCATTGCTTCCTCCAAAGTCATGGTGTAGAAGTTTTTTCCCTAAATAAATAATTTTGAGCATGTAAGAGAGTAAATATTCACTCTGCTTTTAGGGTTAATTTGTACCAAAACTGTCATAAGTTCTTAACTGTTTAGAACAGCAGTTCTATTTCCTCTACCCCAGAAACATCAGCTTGCAAGTAATTTTGGAAAAGATACAGATTAAGTGAGCTATAAGCCTGGGAATTTGCTATAGTTTATCCATACCAAAATCCATTTAGTCCTGAGTTCAGTTTTCAGTTTTCAGATGCCAGTTGTTTCATGCAAAAATGAAAGAACTCTGAATTGTGAAAGTAAAAAGCTGATTTCTACTGCTTTTGGCCTTCCCTTTGGGTCTAATTCTAATCTATAAGAGTTTGAAGTTCAATAAAGGTACTTTATCTCAGAGGTTAGGTGGACAAGAATGCATGTAGCAGTAGGTCACAGCAGTTCAGCTGACAGTTATTGTTTGATCACCTGATGTATTTGATCACATTGCATTCATGTAACAATAGAAATAATCCTCTTTAAAAAAAGAGGATTATATGAGGTTCTTCCTTTCTCTTAGCCAGTCCTGTGACACTTATCTTAACTCTGATCAATTCTATCAATTCTGTTTTGGAGTACCCAAGGTATAATACAAGTTGCATCATAAAATAATTTTCTTGTAAAATAGCAGCTATTCAGGTGCTATACTGCTGTTGGTGAATTGATATGGCTTGTTGAGGTCGTGCAAAGTGTGTTGTTTTATCTTGTTTATCAAAGTTTTACTAAATGACCCTGTTGTATTTCTTCACTTAAATTATTCAGAGATTCCATTTAGCTTTTCCTTGTCATCTGAAGATTTTAATACTTTATGCTTCAAAATTTTTGACAGGGGCAAGTAAGTCATAAAACTTAGCCTGAACTGGAGGGCATTTTGCTTCAGATCTTTTGTTGTGATTACGAGCAATTGATAATTCAACCCTTCTGTATAATACTAGCAACCAGTTCTTAGTATTTTAATATTTTTTCTTGTTTGTTTGGTTGGGTTTTTTTCCTACCCCAGTGATTAGTTAGCTTTTTTTTTTTTTTTTTGATAGATTCCCAGAGACCTTCATGAATCCCTTTGGCATATCAAGGTAGTAAATCACTTCTTTATCTACTCCTTTACTTCTTTACACATGGTCCCGAGATTAATGAGATTCAACTTTGCCATTTGAGAAACCTTGATAGTGGCTAGATTTCACAGGCTTCTAGCTATTTTTTTCTATTTTAATTGTTGTTACTTGAGCCACCTTGTCAAGTACAGCTCCTAAAGCTTCTAGTTGCTATGAAACTTTTTGTATTGCCACCTCTAGCTTCATTATATTTTTTAATGTAAGCAACATATTTATCATCTTCTAGTCTTTTGTAACCATAATTATTTACCATAGAAAAGTTTTGTTAAGGATTTCTTCAGACTTTCAGCCTTTGATTGTATTATATATATATTACCAGGAATAGAGGCAGGGTCTGTGTCAGGTGTCTATGAAACATCCTTTACAGTAAGGAAGAAAAATATAATTTGACATCTTGTTTATGTCAGGTTTGGCTTGTTATGTCCTTGAACCAAGACAGCCATGTTTCCTGCAAGACAACTGCTTCTGGTACACATGACAGCTACCACTTCAGTTTCCACTTACAGCTACCGCTTTAGTTTTCCACTTTGGTTTAGGTGTGTGTTAATACAACTTGCACTGTTAGCTCAGATAGAGTATTGGCAGTCGGTATTTGGTATGTAGATCATCTTAGTGAATGAAGTAAGTATGCTAATAGCCAAAGTAAAATATGTTACTTGGTTATGAATAGCATGGGGTGCTTTAGCACTTTTTATGTAGCTGGTGTGAATTTTTTTTAATTTTTTTTTTTTCTCATAATGATTGGAGGGGACTTGGATCTACAGGATGTTCATGTAACTGCCCTTGTCTTTACTTAGATACCATTTTTTGTTTATTTGTTTGATGGATGGTGCTTCAGTCCCTGCACTGTGAAATACCTTGTAGGTCTTGATCTTCTAATAACTTTCATTTCTGTGCTATTTTGCATGTTTTTAAAAAAGTTGTTTTTCTTATCCTTGTGATTCTGTAGTTCTTCTCATGACCTCAGCAATCAGAGTTTTCAATACTCATGATACTTAGCACTCCATGAAGCAGTCTTGGAGCTTTTAGTAATTATTTTAATTGGATCTGCCAAGCTTTTTTATGTTGAAGACTTGTGGATTCCCGTGTTGCATAAGAGAAATAGTCCAGATATCTCTGTTCTGTTGATTCTGCAAGACATAAACACTTGTATTTGAGGCAGTCCTAATGACAGAACTGCCAGTTACAGAATAGATAAAAATCTGCTCTTATCACAGTGAACCTAAACAGTTATAATTTGGCTGCTTATAGAAGTGAGTTAGAAGCTGTGGTATGTCTGTGAGAAACAAGAAGTATGGAATAACTTGGCAACATGTGCAGAGCTCCTATCAGGCAGCCACATTTTGTAGAGAAAGGGGCATTTACTTATTAGTATTTTTACACTGCGCCATATTATAATGTTCCATCTCTCTACAAAAGCTCAATATTAATTAATGATATCTTTACCACCAAAGTGACCTCTTTATAAGCTCAGAACTTCAAACAAATTAAATATATTTGCTTTTTCTTGTTCTTCTGAATTTATAAAATGATTGTAAGACATAAAACGTTTCACCATTCTTAATGGGTGGTTGCATGAGAATAGTAACTGACTACTAATGCCCCAGTTGTTATCTTCAGCTTTGTGGAATATTCCCACCTCGCTCTCTGTTTTAAACTGTAATATTTCTGCTAAAATAGCAGAGTTTGTTCATTAGGTGTGATGCACTCTAAGTAATTACTTTTTTTTTTTTTTAAATTAAAAAAACCCAACTCAAACCAACACTATTGTTTGAAAAATCTTAAGCATGTTTACAGCATTTATGTAAGGTGCTTTTTTTTTTTCTCTCCCCTTTAGACCAGCCTATGATGACATACCACTCCCCATCACTACAGAGGCTGATAGCGTTGCTTGCCTGTCCCCAGAAAAGATGGAAAAGAAGAGGAAAAGAGACAGTCAAGAGAATTCTAGCACGCACCAGGAGTTCACTGGTGAAATATGCTCTTCAGCTCCATGCCTGTCTCATGGGGTCACAAAGAAAACTTCTGTAACACAAACATTTATTAAAAAACGAGATGAAAGACAGGAAGATGTTGGAAGAATATCCCAGAAGTCTGTAGGCATTTGTAGCAATGAGAAATGGGATACCCTTAAAGATGCTCAAATTGCAAATCATAGCCATGAAGGGCAGTTTACAGCTGTGAGCCCCACACCTCAGTGTGTCAGTCCTTTAATTTGTAGTTCTTCTGTTAATCCTAAAACAGGGAAAGATGTTAGCAGTTTAGCAGTATCAAATCTGATTCCACATAAAAAATGTGATAAAACAGGACTAGTGATAAGCAATAGTGATGTGTTACTGAACACGTGCTTGAATCCTGCGCCGGCACTGGTTCATTCAAAACATCCTTCATTGTCTCCTCAGAATCCTGTGTCCAGCCACAGTAATTCTTTATGTATAATCTCAGGTCAATCTCTCTCAAAACGAGATGGTTTACGAACTCAGGATGAAACTTTGGTGTCTGATTTCCATCTCAGGGATACTGTGGGTGTCGGCAGCTCCCCAGATCTTGGGACATCCCCACAACTAGCCAGATGCAAAAACATGAAGATGAACAGAGGTGATGAAAGTTCAGTGGATGAAACGATTGAAGATGTTATTTTGAAATACTGCCATAGAACTACATCTGAAGAAGTTTATTTCAAAGAAAATAATAATTCCTGTTTAACTGTTTCATCACTTCTGGACCGTGCTCATTTAGAAGGTTCTGAAATTAGTTTTGACTGTGATGCATCTATTCAGGCAGGAACAGACTTACCCAAGGCAGCTATAAAAGATATAGAATTCCTAAAAGAGGTCCAAGTAAGTTTGCAAGATAAAGACTATGGGACACAGCTCTCTTCTGTTTTAAAGAGTGAGTTAGTAGAGGATATAGAAGCAGTGAAACAGGATGCTATAGTTCATACTGAAGAACCAGTTCTTCCAGCTTTGCCTCATGTGCCTCCTTCTTTTGTGGGAAAGACTTGGTCTCAAATAATGTATGAAGATGATAAAAAAATTGAAGAACTTGTGCGTGATTTCAGGGAAGGCCGTTTTCACTGTTACTTTGACAGTGAATCCTCAGCCAACTGTACAGGGAGGAGAAGGAAGAAAAAACAGCAGAAGGATGAAAATAAGAGCAATATTATTGAGGGTAATAGAATAGAAACTGCATCAGTTAAAGCATTTCCAGAATTTAAAGACGCTTTAAGTGGTGGCTCTGATTTTGAGAACCAGAGTTTAGCCTCAGATACACTATGCAACCCACAGATTCTTAAAATGCCTAGGAAAAGGACATGGCGTCTGGCTTCAAGATGCCAGGTGGTTAAAGTCAGCCATGGCACCCAAACAAGCCTACTGAACTATCCTGTAGCTAAAAGAAAAATGCCTAGAAGGGAAGCTGATCCAGCTGATGAGAAAGCAAGCATCGTGTGGCCAGAGAATGAAAAAACTCCAAACTTGAAAACTAGACTATGTGCCCTTAAACTTCCTGAGTCCTATAGCAAGATTATGAGTCCTGTACAGCCCAAGACAGTGGTGTATGTACTTTCATGCCCAGAGATAAAACAATATAAAGGTAAACCTAAGGAAATTCCCAAAATGAATAACTCCACAGATAGCAGGGACTCTATAAGGTATAAATACAAACAGTGTTCTTTTAAGTATTATGATCCACTGACAAATCGGATTCTGAAAACGCCTCCAAAGGGTACGATTGGGGAGAGGGCCAGAAAGGCCTCCCATGTTCGACAGCTGTTCAGAAGTCTCAGCTTTGATACAAACACGAGGACACTAGCTGATGCACAGAGAGAAAGCACACAATCAAAGTCATCGAATTGTTCAGACTTCTACAGTTCATCCACAGCATCTTTCTTGCCAGATCCAGGTAAAGGGAAAGATGCAGTTTCAAGTCAAAAGGCAGATGGGCCTTCTGTTTCCACAGAAAGATCAGATTGTCTGGTATCTGGTCGCTCTGAGAACTCTTCTAAACACTTTATCATTTCACCTTTGAATTCTCACCAGTCTGCTGTAGAAGGAGATGGTAGATTAACTCCATTTAACAGCAGAGTTGCCAAAACTCCTCTGACCTCCATCAGAAATGAGCAGTTAGAGAGGGACAATCTGAAGGCAATATGGAAGAAAAAAGAAGGCACTAGTAAAGAACCATTTTTTTCCAGAAAAGCTGCAGCACCCATGTCTGTCAGAGGTACTGTTGGGAGGAGAGGAAACAGAGTAACCACGGGCAAACAAACTTCCAGAACTAAAAAACAGCAAAAAGAGGGGATAAGAAGGAAACATCATCCTTGTGCCCAGAAATCTTCCACTTTCTCCATCCAGAGGTGCCAGACGAGGAAAACTACAGTGGGAAAGCACCTTAAGAAAGAAAAGCCTGATGCAAAAAAGTTAAAGGTGAGAAGGAAACCAAACAGGACCTTTCTGAACTCAACAGTGGTCACAGGCATTCCTGAAAAGAGGCAGAAAGTCACATCAGAATCTTTTCCCAAGAAGCTGGAGCGAACTTCTTCCAAAGTCAGGAACTGGGAAGTAAGTGGAGATCGGGGTCACCCTAGCACTGTGAGCCAACCCTCTAAAAGAACTTCTGCTGTACCATTACTTCAAAAATGTCGTTCTACCAGGTGAGAGCTAGCTACCAAAAGAACTTTTTTTTTTTTTTTTTTTTTTTTCTCTATAGCCAGCACCTGAAAAAGACTGAGGAAAAGGAAAGGGAACAAAAGGATACCATAGCTGAAGCGCTAGAGCTGCAGAAAATGCAAAGCCAATCTAATGTGAAACAACTGTGAACTCTGCTCTTGTTCTGGGAATATGTAAATGTATTGCACTGTTCTACTGTGTAAAGCTGCAGAAGTTGTGCATTTGACTCCAAAAGCACTTAGAATCCCAGTTACTAGACTTCACCTGTACATCAGAAAAATGAGCTTGAACAGTATCCTATTGTTTTGATGGCATTACTGGTGTGCAATAGAGCACTATAGTAAGGTAAACTAGAAGCTGTACTAATTAATTGTGCCTATTTTAAAGTGCAAAAAAATTATTTGTTTGTTAGGCTAGAAATTAAATGAATATACATTAATCTGGGCTGAATTCTGTGTATGTATTTTGTGTTTGTGCATATGCACACCTCCTTCAACACATAATACATACTTGCCTATGGAGTGGCATTAAAATTAATACAATATGATACAATTCAGATAAATTCAGTGCTTTCTTGAAATATTTTGTCCAAAGCAGTTATTTTGGACAAAAAGTCACTGTGGGCTCTCATCAAGCAATAACAGACCATGCTGGTAAGGAGATGCATCTCTTTGGCACTGTTCAAATGGTTGTGGCTTAAAGTGACATCTTGAATTCCAAATTAAACAGAGGTTTAGGATTCGGTTTTGGTTGTTTGTTTTTCTTTCTTATTTAAATAGCTTATTGAGTAAGTTTATAGGTGAATTTGACATTCCATAGTGGGGGGATGGAAAAGTTATAATAAAAACAACTAGCAGTGAGTTCTTCTAAATTTCTACCAAAATTAGTTTGTGGTTTTTTTTTTTTATTATTATTTTGGTAGAGTGTTGGTAACATTTTTATGTACTAGAGTGAAAACTTTTTTAAAACTTTCAGTAAAATATTTAAATAAACCTAAGGCAGCATCAATCTAAATGTATTAGAGCTTAAATATCTGTTTTAAATGATACTAAATAGCAGTTGAAAATGTTTAGTTAAATTAAAATGATATTCCATAGTGATTCATGTTTGGCCACTAATATTCTGAGTACTGTGATTTTATTTATTTTTTTTTTAATGGCAAAACGTACCATATTGTTTTGATTTAGGGTTAGTTTGTCTGTTAGTTTGTTTTAATTATTATTATGGTACAGGTTAGTTAATGTGTTTTGGAGATGTAACCCCTGATCTTGTAGATATTTTTGTGCTTTAAAATCCAGGATTAATAGTTCATTTGTATTAAGTTAAGCATATAGTTAAATATGACAATCATGGCTCTGGTTTGTACATCTGCAATTTGGAATAGTGTATAATCTAATTTAAAGGTCTCTGTAAATTCTATAATTGTACAATACATCTTTCAATCAAGAAAGATGCAGAAAAGACCTGACCATGCTCTCTGCCATTGAACATAATATCTGTGCATTTCCCCTGGAAAAAAAAAAAAAAAAATCATTTTTGATTCATTTTATGAAACATCAAGGATCACTGGTTTGGATTGAGATAAAGGTAGATTTTGAAATGGTTTATTTTATTATACAGTATCTGAAGGAATTGTAAAAGATGTCATCATAAAACATTCAAAAAATATTCTGGGATTTTTTTTAAATGTATGTGCTTAGTTCCCAGGATAAAGAAAAGATGTGCATGTACTTAAGCCAGCTGGAAACTTAAGTTCCTTTACAAGACAACTATGGTCTGACAGGGTTTTTAAAATTTTAATTTATTTTTTAAATAAAAGTTTATT
>JAOEGS010018755.1:19234-37027 GCA_025447755.1 Corythornis vintsioides
TAATTTATTTTTTAAATAAAAGTTTATTTCTGTGAATTAATTTTTCCTATGGTCATCAATAGTCACAGAATCTTGTGACCATATTGCAAGTCACTGGAAAATGAAGGGTTATAGGAGTTCTTATAGCCCTTCTAACTAATTGTGCCTCTATAATTTAATATTTTTGTCTAATGTAAAAATGATTTTTTTAAAATAACATTTTTAAAGGAATGTTTTTATAGAACGGTTAATTTTTAGAAAAAGGAAAATAAGATTTTAAAACAAAGTTTCTTTTAAAGCAAAGCTTTAAATTAACTATAGGTAAGTCTCATTCTAACATATTTTTATGATGCAAGAATGTTTTCCTAACTCCTCGATGTTATTTTTCACAAAATTGTACACACGAAGAGCATGAAATTCTTTGTGTCAATAAGGTTTAATGCACACTGTACTTTAAGATTGTGGCATATTGATTTACAACAACAAAAAAATGTTCTCTGTATTCATTCATTGCAAGCTTGTTTTTCCAGCACACTTCTCCTCAAAACTTTTGAGTAATAAAAATATATTGAGGACTATAGAATAACAAATATTTTTAGCCTGCAATGTATTTTTTTTCTTTGTAAATAATAGACTTCCTTGATAGGGTGAGTTTTTTAAAAAGAAAAATATATTGTATTTAAAAATGTGAGGTATGTATTTTCTTAAAAAAAAAAAGGTATAAAATATGACAATAAAAAAAAAAGACTTGGGGAAACATTTCTGTGGTTGACAGTGTCAAAATAAGATTTACTGTAAGCTTGGGTGTTATTCTGTGCCTCATTTCTGTTTAGAAACCTCTGTACATGCTCAATGACTACTACAAAAAAGAGGAGATTGTGTAGAAACTGCTTTGGATAGATAATTCTTGGAGATGTGTGCAAAACATGAAAAAGTGCAGAGACACTCTAAGTATCATGTGCATGAAGGAGAAAACTTTTCTGGAGTCTTGAGGAATTAGTCAGACACTTCCCTGTTAGATAAATGATACGGATTCAGCTGCTATTATTGCCTAGCACATTGTTTTATTAGCAGCATGGCTGAAACTCAAGAAACATGACTGTGATGTCCACACCAATGGAAAACTTTCACAGCTGAAGTACTTTCTTACTGGAATTGATAGGAGAGTTGGTTGGTTGAGTGAGAGCAGTGTTTGGTTTTTTTGTTTTTAATGTTATTGGACAAAGATGTTTGTCAGTACATTTGCATGTCTCAATCCAGGGAAACAAGAAAAAGTAATTGGCTTAAAGAGGAAAAAAGTAATGGGTTTTGAATTTCATTTGAAGCAGTTAGATGCAGAGTATTTTATAATAGTTGAAAAAAGCTTCAGTTGTTCCTCTATGCATATGTAATGTTGACCTTCTGCAAGTTCATACTTAAAATTTTTTTTATACTGTTAATAATTAAAAAAAGTCCCTCCACAAAGCACTCATTCAACCTTTTAAAACAATCTCTTACTAAGATGCTTGGGTTTTGTTATTTATTTGTATTGTGAACCTTCAGTGTGACCTAGATTCATACAGTGCCAGCTGCTAACCAAGCACAGAATAGCAAATCCCCAAAACTTCAGATATCTGATGCTTGTACCTAGCAGTTCTTCAGTTCCTTTTCTGTTAAGATTCTTTGCTTGCTAGGTCTTTCTGGCAAGTTTGCATCCAATGGTCTTTTAATCATAGTGTGAAATTGCACCTCAGATAAAATGAGGTATTTAGCCCTGTTTATAATGAGACTGTGAGTTAATCTGAAGTTGTGTTTAAGTTTAATGCTGTATTTGTGGAACAATTTATAATATGTGTTTTTTGTGGTTTTTATGTTCTCACAATTGACAATGTATTTTGCAGTATTCTTGGCTTGATGCTGTACTATTTTATTTTTTGTCTATTCCATCTCTACTGGCTGTGGTCATTTGACACAATGTGATTTTGTGAGAATATGGTGATACTACAGACTTGTCCAGTGCTATTGCTGGATCTTCTTTCTTTGTATCTTCAGCTCATTTAAGTTCAGATATACTGTATTTGGATCTTTTTATGTTATGAGGAGGACAGGATATTCCATTTGGAAGTACATCAGTGAATCAACAACAGGTGACAGAAGTGGATGTTGTCCTTATCTGAAGCGAAGAGAACAAGCTAGTATATGTGCTTCTGTGCTCGGGAGTCAGATTACTTTGCTGAGTAGTGCAAATGCAATTAAAATCCCAGAACTTTTGTCTCTAATAATTTATCTGCTATGAATTACAGCATTCCTCAATCTTTTTCACAAAACTAGCAGCATTGGTCTGAGCATGCCCAGAAACAAAGGTTTTGTCCCTTGTTTAAGTTTTGCAGTTACAAATTTATTCATTCCTTCAGCAGAACAAATTTTGGTTTAATAAAATAAAGTCTGAATTTGCACTTTTGTTGTTTCTTTATTCTTTAAGTGGAATTTAACTTGAAACTATTTGCTGTAATTTGTTGTGGAAAGAACACCACAATGCTATAGAACCAGCTACTACTTTGAAGAAGGCTGGTTAGAAGTTAAAACAGCTGTTCACAACTATGTGATACCTTGACCCAGTTAAGTCTTCTGTTGACTTCAGTGAAGCCAAGATTTATCCCATTGTGGCAATCAAAGGTGTGATGGCCTAGGATGACATTGAAATAGTGTTGAATGTATTTGAGATGATTAATTGCATTTTGGCAGTAGAAAACCAAAAAGCACTGACCACATGGCAAGTTACATATGATTTTTTTTCAGAATATGCACTTAGCATTATGATACTTAAGCTACTGCCATAATCTATTAAGTAGGTTTCTACTTTATGCAAAAATTGATTGAATTCCCTGTAATCATAGACCAAATCAATCTTGATTATGGTCTTACAGTGTATGCAGAACTGTCTTCAAAGTTGTGTGCAAAAATACTTTAAAAATATTTTTTTGATAACTGGAATACTAGAATTCCTTGAACAATATAATACCCTCTGTAGAATACCTTTAAATTTAGTGATCATTTTCTGCTTTAATGGTCCCTATTTAAACCAGCATGATCTTTTGCAGGAGCCATGCACATAGGTAATTCATTTTGGATCAATAACTGAATGAAAAGTACAGGTGTATTGTTTCCTGAGGCTTCAATACATCAGAAATGTTCAGGATGTGCTCTGCAGTTTTTAACCCATGCTTGAAGATAACTGTATTGCGTAGCTGGATGTCAAGCCATTAAAAGCATGTCATTCAACCATCTAAACTTGATGTTATGAACAAGATAATGTAACCCAATTTAAAGTCTGGTGATGGCATCTTTCATGGGATATATAAACAATTAATGATGTGCTTGTAAAGTGTCAAATACAATGGAGATTCAGTCCAAGTTGGAATATTTGAAAGCTATGATTAATTAACCTTGCTTTTAGTTGGCTTTGGATTCATTGGAGTCATTAGTGGTTTAATGCACAAAAGTACTGTGTTTCTGTGATCCTGACAGTCACAATGACTTTCCTGAAGCGCAGAAGCATTGTTTTTGATAAGACATATGAACACAGATCATTACTACAACCTACATGATTTAACAGTATCAGCGATTTTAAACCTAGGCTTTTTGTTGTGTTCCTTCTTTAAGGAAAGTAGAAAAACAGTTCTTCCCAAATATTAGCCTTTGTAAAAAGGTTTTAAATCTCTCACATCCTCAAATAAAAAATGTACTTTAGTGTATTAAAGCTGGTCAGCTTTTTTCACTTGCTGTGTCACTGTTGATGTTGGCACTGGTGCAGCTGAAAATGTTGGTTAGAGCTTGCTTAGTTATTAATATTGTACAAACAAGTTGCAGAATTGAAAGATAACCTTTGCTGGCTCATTCAGGAGCTTAGACACTGCTGGCCTGGAGATTGTGCTCTAAGAATGAGAAGTGAAGAGTGTAGCAGTAGTCCTCAGCATACATGTTGCTTCCCTTGTGGGGGCAATGCATGTGCATGACTTGCTTATTACACTGAAATTGTAAGATGATGAGGGAGGTAGAAGTGAGGAGTAAGACCTGAAGGTCTTACTATAGATTGAAACTAGACCAATAAATATTTGAGGGCTTAGTGTTTATCTATTTTGTCCAAACCTTTTCAAAGAGTTGTCAAAATCCATCTGCTTCCTGTGGTTCCATCATTCTTCTGATATGTTACTTTTATTTTCTTAATACGTGGATAATATATCCCTTTACTGCTGTTCATTTTGATCTTTTGAGCTACTACTAAGAGGAGGAAAGTGATTATAATGAAAATCATGCATGTGCTTCCTTTTGAAGGCTAAAGAGTAAAAGTGTAAGGCAGTATGTGGCTATGAGTAGATTTCTCCTTACTTTTAAACAAGCTCTCTAAAAATTCTGATGATGACTAATCAATTACTTGCCCAATGGATGATAGAAGCACTTGTGGTTTTTGCTTCAATAGTATTAGACTCAATCTGCATACAAATAAAAATAAACATACTGACTTTTTTGGTAACATATTTAATGGATTTTCAGATTTCTCTAATGTTTTAATTTTCCATTCTGTTCTAACAAATTGTAATTTCCTGAGTTATTGCCAGTGCACTGAAGTTCTGACTGAATCTGTGGTCAGGATCATGTTGGAGTCAAAGTCAGTGTATTTTCATCTACCACAATTACTTAATGTCTGTTCAGCATTTTTTGTGGATGTAAGGAACTCAGTGTTCAATATCGTCAAGAATTTTCTATATTCTTCTTATTTTAGACATTAGTGTTCAATGTTTTTTTGTGAAATGCATTGGTAAGCATAGAATTATTTCTTTTTAGAGCTTAGAACAGAATGCACTAGTGAAATTCATTTAACATATTTCTATTTCCAATTTTATAGACTGTACACTTTTTTTGGTGCAAATTTTTTTTTTCCTCCTGCTCCTCCATTTCAAAATAAAAATCTACAATGCAGAGTTCTCAATCTTTATTTTCTCAGAGTTGAGTGTGATGAATGTCATTTGGCTGTATCGTTCATACAGTTTTATGTAATTATGTGGTTATTGCCTATGCCTTGACAGGCATCTCTACCTTTTTACAGAAGCTGTGGAGGGCATCCAAGCATCCACCTGTCTGTCAGTAATCCTTGGATCTTGTTTAATTGCCTACCCTATCCTTTTTAAGCTCCCTAGTACAGCCAGTGAGGCCAATGAGGACCTGCACAAGCTTTGGGTTTCCTGTGTTTTACTTGTCTTCAGTGTCAAAATGAGTCCTCTAACTTCTAAGGCTTAACCCTCCTTTCTGTTTATCCTAAAAGAGTAAGGATTGTTTGTTTGTTTTTTCCAATGGAAGAGTTTTTTTCCTTGTTTCCCTTTTGATAATGTCAAGTTATATGAGTTTGCTGGCTGTAAATCTAAAAAGTCATAGTTGTTTGCTTCAATTAGAGGTTTCTTACAAGTCTATGCAGTTTTTAATGGCTTTTTTTTTTCTGTCTGCTTTTAGCTTTGCTGTTTCTTGAGATTTTTGAATTGATTTACTTTCTCGCCAAAATGATTAGGCCACAAGTTTGTAAGGACTGAGTGGTGGAACTCAAGCACAAGTTTTTAACAACTCTCTTGTTTATAACATTTGTTTTCATCTTTCTAGTACTTAGAAGTGATACTTCTATCAGAGTTTCAGGTTTGTAATTTCAAGGAAAAAGAATTTTGTTTCCAAATTATGAATTCTGATGGTATTTTTATGCTAAGTGCCGATGCTTCTGCGAAGAAAGGTTGTGGTGGACTTTTATCTAATATTTAAAATAAATGCACTTGATGTAACTGAAGGTCATATAGAATCTCATGTCTAGAGATTGTTTTGTAAGCAGTGTGTTGGAGAGTAATGGCTCTTTTTCAGCCTCTTGGTAGTATGTCATTTAATGCACAGAATTTTTATCTTGTGATTGCAAAATAGATATGTCTGCTATTCTTAAAATTCATGTTGGAAGAAGTATTATGTAAATGACCTTCAACTGAAATCTTTAATGTTTTGTGCTGATTCAGAAAAAAGGTGCTGAAGGATATTCATCCATGTGATTGTGCTGAAATCAACTGGTGTCAATACAAAAACCTCAAGTGGCAGTCATTAGCCTGGATCAGGCTCCAGATAGGATGTTGTGTTCTATGAGGTGTCTGCTTGACTAGTTGTACTCTGAGAGCATTTGTGCTGTTCATTTGACTTAAATATGTGGATTACTTTGCTCTATGGTTATCAGTAGTGAAAAAGCTTTACAACTACAGGAAACAGTAATTTTCACATAAGTCTACCTGCCTTGTACCAAACTACCCAAGGTTAGTTGCATTAGAGTTTCTTACCTGTTCCAGTTAAGAATCTATTTAGCTCGCTTTCTTCAATGCCTTACATACTGGAAAACAAAATTTACTAAAAAAAAAAACTAGACTGCTGCCTATTGCTCTGCCTTTAGCCAAAATGCTAATTTTTCCTAAGTTCTTAACTGGTGTTTTAATAGCGTGTATAGCAACATAGGCAACTACACAGACAGGCTGCCAGTGTACATTCTCCCAGCTGTGCAGCTGCCTCAGGGAAGCTAACTATAGCTTTGTTTTTGTGAGTGGTATGTCAAAGCCATCTATTTATAAACCAAATTAGAAATGCCTTGCAACACTAATTTCTCTTTCAGGCTTCACTTTCAGCTACCCAGAAGCACAGTATTACATGTTAATAAATTTGATTATAAATTTAAATTAGTCTGAAGAATAAAAATAATATATTAAACCAAAAAGAATTGTGTTAAACTATAAAAACGTTGGAATATAGGTATCAGTCATAAAACATGAAAAAAATTATTATACCTTTACTTGCAAGATTAGCTATAAAAGATTTGGGAATGCACTAACCATATAAAAGAAACACATTTATTTATTTATTTTTCCATACTTTTCAATTGGTTGCTATTCTTGAAAATATTTCTTAATGGTAACTGGTATTATACTTGTTTTAAAGGTTGGAAACATGAGATAAGATGCTTAAGAGAAGCATGTAAAACATGTTCAGTGGTTTTGACTTTTTTCACTATCAAATAAGGTATGTGATGACTGACTTTGATGTTTGAATGGGCTGGATGCTGGTCCAAGACTTTGTTATATATTTATCAGGATCAGGCCCTAGGTAACTTGAAATTAATATAAATAAAAATGGCATTCAACATAGCGATAATGTGGAGATAAGCAACCTTCCAGAATCCACAAAGAAACACAAACACTCCATTTTTTCTATGATTTTCAGATCAATAAATAGTATTGCAGGGGCCCAACTTTTCTTATGGTTTTGTTGGGGCCTGGGTGAAGTGGTGGAATTTGGATCTTGATTATATGGCCAAACTGGTTTAATCTCCTGTGGAGTAATATTGTAGTCTATAAGTAGCCAACCTTTCCTCAGTTGAGCCATTCTCTAAACACAAGAGCAGGCAACACAAGGAACAAAAGAGCCTATAGTTACCCATAGATAGGTGATATTAAAAGCCTATGCAAATGGTTTTGGAAGTGTTTATTAAAAAATAGTCCTCTTTTGCAGATTAATCTCCTATAACTAAGCACTTTATTTAAATATAGACATCTCTCTGCCACTTTTAGAACACTCAAATTACTTTGTTTAATTATTAACCAGTTTTTATCAGTAGTAGTGGTGGCTTTTATAGAAATGAGAACAGGATCTTACTCACTGGTTATTTTTAAAATGTGCCAACATGAAAGCTTGTACTTGTGACAAGGCTCATGAAGTGTAACAGAGTTGTATGGATTTAAAAGGAATTAAAAAATTAGATAAAAAAAATTTTTCAGGCATAAAGCTTCATCCAGGTTTGGCCCTTATAGTGTATTTTATGTTCTGCTTCTGCAGTCAGTGAATGCTGAGGCTGCTCAGCAGCTCTTGTATTTATCATATTTCAAAGTTAGGCTAATAGGCTATGAATGCTGAAGCAAGGGGAAAGTTGGTATTTAAGGCTTTGATTACTGGTAAGCATTTTCTGCCTTGACATCAAACATGGGTTGGCCGTAAGCTATATGTCATCATCACTCTCCTCTGCTTCTTCTGTTTTTTGCATTAGGGACTGCAGGTAGAGAAGCAATGAGGTCTCGTTTTTCTTGAAGGCTGGCTGGGAGGAAGGCCCATCTATAGGGGTAGAGCTGATGGATTGTTGAGGGTTAAATATTTGGAAGTAATTATTCTCAAGCTCTCCATTATTTGCTTGAGGATACTAATGTACCTGCTCCCCAGCAATTCCAATTCCTGGGCATGTTGAATGGGATCAGGCATGGAGAAGTCTCTGATGATGCCTCCCACCTTCTCAGCTGAGCTGCTGGAGAGACATAGGTTCTTCCAGAGCTGGAGCTCTGCCTTCCTTGGTAGGCAACTGAAAACAAAAGTCTATTTTGCTCCAGACTGTAATGAAATATAAGAATATATCAAAATCCACCAGACAATTGAATTGCCTTTTTGCGGAGTACAACTTGCCTGTCAATGTAGCTGAAAATACTTTGGAGAAGGAGGGTGTAACAAACTAGCATTGAGAGAACATGAGTGTCTCTTCCTCCTAGGCTCTAAAGCGTTATTTTCTCCAAATAAATTTCAAAGGCTGTTTTAAGCCTTATATTCCTATTCCAGTTTCCTATTCAACTGGTTAATCACATAAGGATTTGCTGAGCAAGTATGAGTGTCATGAAGGCAATTTATGAAATCTCTGAGAACTTGCATTACATGGCTGTTTTTTTCCTACTAGTGTCAGTGTGTCCAAAGTTAAAATTTAAGACTCAATAATGTCACTCTCCATTTGGTTATGCTTTTGTGCATTTTCACTTCTCTGTTTTGCACTATTCAAAACCAGATCTAATTTTCAATGAAAGATTACTAAATTTTGAAGTTGTGTATGGATATATGCTTTGTGCAGTTTATACAGCAAAATGATATTTTGACATTGGCAAGGCATATTTGGCAGATGGTTGGGGAGACTCTAATCCTGGCACAAGGTATGCTAATTATGTGCCTTGAGCAAAGTTACTTCTAGATATTCAGCTGCCTTTCATATTGGGGAGAAAATGGGAAGGTAATGGAAAGATCCTTATATAAATTCCTTGAAGACATCTTGACTGTAAGAATGGAGAAAAAAAGAGTAGAAATTCTCTACTATCTCCAAAATTCATTTGGAAAGGAAGCAGGACTTTCTGCAAGCCTAATTCAGATCCAGCCAGGGCTTTGTGCTGGGTGGAGGTCAGGTTTGGCAGGGTAAGCGACAAAAGAGTACAGCTACTTCCACCAAAGCAGAGTCAATTTTCAGGGGAGGCAGCAAAGGATCTCTCTGTCTCCTCCTCCTAACAGTCATGAGAGACCTGTGAAAGATGTGGTATGAGGTCACTGGATGAATGTTTGTTGCTTCTTGCTTCTTGTCTCATTATGTACAGTTACATTGAACTAACAATATAAGTTCACCACACAGAAACCAGAAAGAAAGCACAAGAAACACCACTTGCCATGGGAAAATTATTCACTGAAGTCTGAGTCTTCACCATTCTTTCAAAGGAAGCAACCCAGAGAGCTCCTCTACTTTCAGAGCCGTTCAAAGAGGGGAGGCATCCCTAATGCTGACCTAAATCCCTCATTCATAGGTGCTTCAGTTCCAAGTTACATGATGGGAAGCCAAGGGATGGAAATACAAAAGGATATGGCTTTCACCCTGGCATCTGCAAAGACCTGGCTGCCAGTGGCTACAGCCACTGAGCCCCTTCTCTGCTCCTGCTCTGCCACTCAGTAAGTGTGAAAGGTGACTTGGCTGCAACAGCAAGTCGTCTGTGACTGCTAATGGTGACAGATTTGGCTGCTGTCAGGGAGCCTGGGAATGTGGAAAGGTCATGACCAGGCTCTTCACCTGACAGTGGAGTTTACTCCAAAAAAGAGCCTGGAGATGGCAGTGGGGGTGGAGAAGGAGGCCTGATCCACATACTTACCTGTGTGTGTGGTGGGGAGCCATTCATCTGGGGGCCTCCTTGTTGTTGTATTTTCAGCAAAGGCCATGAGGCCCAAACCCTGCAACCCTTGGGCGTAATGCTTAGCATTTTTGCCTGCACATCCTTAGAGCCCTTCACCTAGGAACCTGCTCTGCTGAGTCTCACCAAGCAAGCTCCCCTCATCCCTGCCCAAGCCTGTCCCCAGAGGTGAATGCCACATGTTGACCCAGCCTCTGGAGGGACAGCAGTTTTGAACTTCTCCAAACTCCTCTGCAGCAGTAAGTCACCTGGGAAGATCTCCCTGCTGAAGGTTATGTGAGCAATACCGACCTGTTCTGGCTGATATGGTGACATCAGAAAAAAAAAAAAAAAAAATTCCAAAGGAAAGATTATTAATTACCAATTATCTGTGCTTTTTAGTTCAAGTTGTTACTACTTGTTAATTGCCATTTAAGTATTCTAGCATATCAGCTGTTAAAACTGCTGTGCTGCCTCTCTTCACTTGCCATTAGAAGGTCCATTTTCTGCTCACAGCAAAATAGGTGGAGAATCTCCCAGGTTCCATTGCTCCTGGCCTGTGTCACTGCTGCTGGGGACCCTGCAAAGTCCAGCACCAGAACTGTGGTGAGAGCAGCTGAATGGAAATGTTTTAGTGTTTTATGACCTTGCATCTGTGCAGACTTGAGCTACTTTCTTTGAAGTCAGAATGGTGGAATGTTCTTGTGTTTTTTGAGCTTGCAGCTGTGGAGCCTTGAGATGCTGTCTAACCTTTTAGATAAAAGGAACCAATGAACTAACTAACTCTGAGCAAAACAAGAACAAGAAGGGCCTCCCGAGATAAGACCGGGTCTGTGGTTAATAGCCTGGGACATAACATTTTGAAAAATACACTGGGAAGAAGACTGTGACCTTCCTCCAGAAGACCCCAGCCCATGACCACCAGATGACAGTGCGCAGGTGCCAACAGGAGGAAACCTCTGATAATGAGCTCCCAGAACTGATTATAATAATCCAGCCCTATTCTCAGGAATATTATCATTATGCATATTCGGCTTTATGAATATGTATGCTTTAGCATGTTAAATACTTGTTTGCTTAACACTTGGGCATGCAAGTTAGGAGGAGTGATCCTCCTTGCGCTCAGCACTGCAATAAACACACGTGCTTTATAACCTTTCCTATGTTGTAAGGTTTGATTCCCCACGTCACAGTGGAGAGGCAAACAGGGCAGTCCAAGCCATGGCAGCAAGCTGGGAAATATGCTATCTGAATGTTCAGAAAGCGTTCCCCTGCTGTGTTGAGGACATTATTTCCTCAGCAATAAAAAAAAAAAATAAATCTTCCCTCTTCATAACTGCGCAACAGAGAATTTTATTAATATTTGCCACTATAAAGATAAGGTTACTGTGTCTTAATTTTATTAGGTTGCTTTAAAACCTGTAAGATCTTTAATGGAAGTTAGGAGATAGCTTGTGATCAACTGTCAGTCCTATGTGCATGCTGCTTCCAGAAATGAGTCTATAGGGATGACTCAGGCTTGGCAACCAAACAAAAGATGTTCTCTCTGTGAAACAGTTACATCTGAAAATGTAAGGCTGTTTCTTCATTGCTCTTTTGGAGAGGATGAAAAAAAAAAAAATTGCTAGGATTATCATGAATATTTTAAATCTGAGCTCTGCAGTTCATCTACCTGACAGCTTGTATAAGCTAAAAAACATTTTATATCCTGACTGGATAAGCACATTACTGCTTCCAGTACAGATTCTAGTTTTGGTTCTGCAACTCATTTCCTTTACATATATGTCTGGAACCAAAAGGAAAGGATTCCAGAAACCAACATTTAAATGTCACTTTAAACCTATTAATGGGCTTATCTAAGCCTAGACTGAGAGTTGTTACCATATGCACACAGCTGTAAGGAATGCTCTTGCACTAGAAAATACAAAATACACTTGGAAAACAAGGAGAGGTTTCAAGTGTGGTATGTCCTAAGTGGTAACCAGTGCTAGCTTAAACTGATCTGGGTGCTGCACTGCAATGTAGAGTGGAAAAGTCAAGTTTAAAACAATTGTGCTCAAGAAAATAGGGTCAATATTTAGCAATCATAAAACAGGCTGAAATTTTGAACAGTAATGAGTCACCAAACATCTTGAGGCATAAATAGAATTCCACAGGTTTCTTGTGGTTGTTACTTGGCAAAATAATGGAAAAGAGATTATATTACTCTGATTGCATTGTTTTCATTCTAAGCTTTCTTTTTTTTTTTTCTTTTTTATTACAGTGATGCTCCTTGCCTATATCAAGTTTTTGTTATTTGCCCCATAAAGACTGCAGGTGGTATAAAGCTGTGAAAGACTGCAGTAGCAGTACATGAGAATGGTAATAAAAATTAAGAATAATTCAAGTTTTGTGACTAAATATTTTTTTTTCAGTCCTGTAATGCAAGTTTCATGTATGCATTTGGTATGGAACAAATAACAGTTTAATAAGAGGTGAAAATTTCTTCAAATTTTGGTTCTTGCTCAGGCATTTGATGCTTGCAATGCTTTGATTATCAGTAAACTAATCCCTTTCAGTTACAAGTAGGAGCGGCTCATTTTCTGGAGTTGCTTACAATAAGCAAATATTTTCTGCTGTAAGTTAATGCATTCCTTCAGCTTTCTTAATATTTACATGAAATTCTTTAACTGTGATAATGTAGTTGGTGCAACAAACTTTTAAAGGAGGTGTGAACTGCTTTTGGTGATGTCTTATTTCAAGAAGTAGCTTGCACGTGCATGCATACAGACAATTTTGCCATGCCCTTTTAGCTTGTCTGCAAAAAGAAATTATTCTGGTATCATTATGCATTGAATATCATTATGCCTTTGGTTTCACAAGGCAACAGTCTTGAGAAAGGAAGTGACCTCCTTCTTTATTTATGAGGCTTTTGCTGCCCATGTTTAAAAAAGAAGGCTGAAAAGGATGAGAAGCTTAAAGATGGTTAACTTGGAGCATTTCTTAGACATAAGATATGGATAGAAAAGATACGGAGAGAAAAAATTAATTTCTCATAAGAAGTAGTGTTGCAAGCAATAATAAAAAAAGTTATTCTTTAAGTATGGATTTTGAATAATAAATATGTTCTTGGTGGATGCTATTATAGAAAAACTAGTGCTTTTTCAATGCTACAAAGATACTCCATGCAAGATAAAATAACACTGCTTTAATTTCCAAGGAAGTCTTTAAAAATTACCACATTTCCATAGTAACAACAAATAATAATGTGTGTGTTTAAATATATAGTTAACTAGTGGGATAAGCAAATCTAGAAAATCTCAGAGAACATATGCATCTAGAGAAATAATAAGGTCTTTGAAGGGTGACTAATCGTGAGTTCATGTGGATGAGAGGAAGAATGGAAGCAATGGAGTAGAGGGCAGAATTTCACATCTCCCAGGTGTGGGTTTTCAACATGACAATCCATGTGGTCAGACTCTTGTGCATATGAGAAAGGAATATCCACTTCCATGAATGTGAGGAATTGTTTCTTGTACTCTAGACATTTGTGGCTGAGACTTTTGTCCAGAAAAAATAGTAAGACCGAGGGGTGCATATTTCATTGGGAAAGACTATTTGGGTCTTATTTGCCTTTGTATGAAGCTGACAAAGCAGAATTAGTCTGTTGCATTATGGCACTGGCAGTATGAGTCTAGTAAACTAGTAAAAATTATTGATTTGTGATTCTTTCCGTGCTTTGGAGACTGAAAATTTACTGGAACTTCCTTAGGAAGCAAGAATCTGTTGAAGGAAATAATAGCAGAAATTATGTAAAGTATTCACTAGGATCTGTGCTTGGTTTTAATACAAAATTACAGAATAACTATGTTGACATTACCAGATGCTGCCTTTAGCAGATGGGTTATGAGAAACCCTGAATCTATGACCAATCTCTTTAAAATTTGAGAATCCATAGGTCTAGACTGATAGGTGGGGAAAGAGGACTTTCTTTATGTGTATATGAAACTTGTAAGGAAATAAATTTATAAATTCTTTGGTGGGGGGATGATAACAACCCAATCTGTGATATTCATCCAACACTGAAAGTTTTTTATGTGACAAAAAATATACTTTAGTAGCTCAAATGTGTCAGGGACAGCCTAGGATTTCAGTGCAACATTTTGATAATACTTTGTGTTTATTTTTCTTAAAAAATTCAGACTATCTTTCTAGAAAAATGGCAGTTACATGTTGTAGGCTCTCTAGAGGAATTGGAGCCATATTCTAGATATATCCTCAAATAGGAATCTTTCAGGATAGTATGTTTCATGTCTGATTCATCCCTACACCTAATTAGGGAAGGAGCAGGGAAACTGGTCCAAGTTTGTCTATGGAGAAATGACAAGATTCTTAATTGGATATAACAGTTTATATTTTTTTTCCTATTTTGTAGAGCCGCATTTTATGGAAATGCCAGGATTTTCCTCATCTGACTAACATTGCTGCTTCTCAGTGTTTTTACCTACCTTTTATAGCACAGGATGACAGCACTGATGGCAGCAACATCAGCACATGTCTCTCTGCTGAATGGAAGACTGGGTAGAAGGAAAGATTGTGTAAGAAGTACCTTACCTGAGCAGCAGCCCCAGCACCTGCAATTTATTGCAGGAAGATTTTTTTAATTACTATTTTTATTTTTGGATAAGAAAAGCAATAATAACACCGTTAAATGCTGCATATCCATGCCCAGTGAACCAGCTTCCAAGTAGTAGTAGCAGTAGTTAGTAAGTTCCATTTCCCAGTGAGGTTTAGTAGCTCAAGCACATGTTGTATCAGAATGGCAGTGTTCCTTCTGCTCCTCAAGCTAATGCAGTCCTTGCTATTTGGGGCATCTCTGTGCTGAAGATAACATCCTTAATGTTTTCAACTACAGTCTTGTGAAATTTTCACCTATCACTTGGGCATAGATGCTGTAAGCATAGAGAATCTCGTCATTTCTACTAGCAGGGGCAACGGGCTACTAATGCTAGCACTGGCACAGGAACAAATAGGTTTCTGTTAGGCAGGAATAAATTTAGGCTGGGAAGTAGGAGGACTTACCTAGTAATTCTAACAATGAGCTTCTGGAACAACCTTGCAGTAGTAGTAGAAAGGCAAAAATCCCACTTGCTTTTAAATGCAATGTATGAAAGGAACTGTGTGATGGAAGAGCCAGTAGGAGCTGGGGGCCGGATTTGATGACATAAGAGAACCCTTGCAGCCCTTTTCTCCCCTGTGAATGTGCAAGTAGGTCAGGGAAAGAATGATGATGCTTTCCTCCCCTTTGCAAAGTCCCACTGGAACAGCTGCAATCTGGCTTTTTCATAACCTACTGCTTGGATGTCTTTGATCAGCTGGGGCCAGTCCTTCGTATGTTAACTCCATGTATTTAGTTTGAAGGAAATATATATCAAAGTAAATATTTAATTAAGATTTTTCCTGCCACCCCATCTTGCTTTCTTGGCATTGTTTTTACATTTTAACTCACGAGAGTGAAACAATCCACCAAGGAGCAGGCTGATGCCACAGCCACAGTTAGAAGAGCATTATTTTTATTTTTCTTCTGGTGGCATATGTTTTATTTGCTAAGTATTTCCATATAAGAACAGCTGACAAATGTGTTCTAGGTAGCCTCATTGACCAATATGTTTCTGCTGCTGCTCTGTCTTTATTAATGAGTTGGACAATATGGTGAATAATTGGAGCATAATCATCAAATTGTCTGGGTTGGAATGGATCTTAGAGATAGTCTAGTTCCAACCCTCAATAATATTTCAACTGAGAGCAAAAACACATCACTGCCATATCTTGTATACGATGACTTACATGCAGTTGTTTGAATGTTGTTGAGGAATCCTACCAAAAAGGTTGTAAAATCCTTTGTCTATGAATGCTTAGTTAACTATACAAGAGCACACAGTGAGTTCATTTTGAAAGTAGTCTTGTGTGTTTTTTTCAAATTTTTTTTCCTGCATTCAGCAGTACATTACTGATGCTAAGTTTCACCTGGATGCAAATTGAACTGCGGTTAATAAAACCTCTGACTCATGTGCCATTAGAAGCACAGCTGTGTTCCCTTCCTTTCTTTGCTGAAGGTTGGTAGGAAATATTCCTTTTATCATCTTACTTTCTTCACTTGACCTCACTATTAACATTTCACAATGTTGAGGGGAGGCGGCTGGCAAGTATATCCTAGTTACTGTGTTTATTCTAACCTGGGGTGCTGAAACATGACATACACAAAAAAGTTCATTTGTGTAGTACCATTGGTGAGAGGAGTAGTTAATAATGATGTGCATGCAGATTTGGTAAATGAGTGACAGTTCAGATGGAAAAATATTGTATTTTTTATATGTCTGTGTTTAAAATAGTGTTGTGTCCAATACTGTCCATTCTACTGTTGTACATGGAGGGAAAAGCTGTTTTTAGGGCTCTGTTGAACTACTGAATAAGTAACAACAGGAGAAAGCTCTTCCTCTAAGGAGTATGAGTTTGAAATAAAGAAGATGGAAAAGTGAAGAGCAATGGAAACCCTGTTCATATATCTACAGTTTGGGAAGTGATGAATCTTCAGAAGAACCCAGAGGCAGTGTTGTGTTTCCTGAATGCGTTATTTTTTTCTTTCTTTTTCCAGTTGCTAAAAAGAGTTTAAGGAAGCTAAAAGAAACAGAATAAATGACAAGTACTTCTTTTTCTAAGTACTGGGCTGCTGCTGGGATGTTAGGTGGTGGGATGTGTAGCAAGAAATGATCACATTATAAAAAAAAATTGTAACACCCTTTCATATTGAAGTATTCTTTCTTACTAATTACTGAGGTGCTCTTTGAGAATAGATGAAGATGGAGAATCAATAAGTATTCAAATAGGTATGATTATATAAAAAAAAAGCAAAACTAATGCAATGCATTGTTCATTGCAGTTACCAGGTTTCTTCTAAGTATAAATTATCCTTATCTACACTGCATGATATAAAGTAAGGAAATATGAGTGGCATGAATCTTCAGTACAGCTCGTCTTAGCTGTTACCCCCCTGTTGAGAAACAGAGAATGGCTACCACCTTCTTTTGCATGTAAAGTACAGATTGTATGGATTAGTTATGTTTCAGCTAGTGAGGCTCTATTCTTGTTCAGTGTCCCCTATGTAATAAGCACTTTTTAGAATGGCAGTGTGCTTGATACCCCTCCTACAGCTGTTATATTTCTTCTATTAATGCAGCACTGGCCGGGTTACTTGCAATTGCAAATCAAAAGGAAATTTCTCTATCAGGTCTGTCATTTTGTCCTGTCTCTGTACAGCACAGAGCACAGCAGGACTACTGTTTGTGCTGCCTGTTCCCTAAGGTGTGACAACCTTCATCGTCTAAGGACGGTCCAACTGGTATTGCCTGTTATTACCAAAGCAACTATGCTAGTCTTACTAAACTATCTGTTAGACTGAATATTTGATATTGCATTTTCCTCATCATCACTATTATAGACTTGATAGCCAGTGTTCCTACAGCATCCTTGCAAAGACATTTTGATAAAATTAATCATCCATGTTTCTATCTCCTGAACTTTTCTCCTTCATATTTCATCTGAAAAAAAATATTCATCTTTCTATAAAAACGGTGAACAGTTTGTGTGAGGAATATCCAAGAATACCCCACTTGCTCATGTGTTACAGGTCCTAACTGGATTCTTGAAATAAGTGTTAGATTAGAGACTGCTGTTGATATCTGGAAATGAGACTGTAAGAACAGACTAGAGAGCTGGGCAGAGAGAAATTTAATGCAATTTAATAAGAGCAAGTGTAAGGTGCTGCATCTGGGGC
>JAOEGS010018756.1:0-14824 GCA_025447755.1 Corythornis vintsioides
AAAAAAAAAAAAAAAAAAAAAAAAAAAAAAAAAAAAAAGTAAAAAAAAAAAAAGTATGAAACTCTGGGGAATAAATGAGTCACTGCAAATGCTCAGTATAATCTACGCTTCCCGAACAAAGCAATTTTTCTTGGGGGTGGGGGTACTTAACATGGAAGAAAAACATTTCTAGAAAGTTGTTATAAAAAGATACAAATATCACAGCCTTAATACACCACAAAGCCCAGTAAAAATGCAATTACATGTGACAACATGAATATATTTGTCTTTTATCAGCAGTTTCTATCACCAAAATATTTCCCTCAGCAGGAATGCTCACAGTGTCTCTGTGCTCCACCCATCTTCATGAAGCCTAAAGGAATATAGTAATACTGGCATCTTTATCATTATCTAATTATTTGACATCAATTAACACTTCCAACAGTTACTAAGCTATCACACCATGTCACATTAACCACATTTTTTGTTGCTTCTTTTTAAGCTGATTGTTTGAATGTGTAGAGAATTATGACCAAGTTCAGATGCTTTATTTAGCTCAATTAGTAAATTATGGGTGTTAAAATGCTGCAGCAAGTTAATTTTCCTTCCCGTGGGAAAGTGAAGATTCTCACTAAGTGGTGACCTTAATGGCATTTGTTTGTAAAACAGTAGAAAGATGTTTTGACTATGGGTGTTGTGGCACCCCAGCCAATCACCCCAGGGGATGGCTGACTTCTTGTCCAATTACCATGAAGTTAAAAGGATATAAAAAGAGCTGTAAATTAATAAATAAAGAATCTTGGTGAAGGAAATCGTCTCTGCTTCTCTCTTTCCCCTCCTCCAGCTACTGGCAGATAAACGACAGTAAATTGGTTGAGATATCCCAGATTTCCTAAAACCACGTTCTGTTAAGCCAACAGTTCAATTCACTCCAACACACATTGCACTATTGGCACACGTCAAACTAGCGTAAGGCCAGGTGAATTTTACGAGGCCTTGTAGAATAAAACAATCTCATGGTAGAAAGGACACAAGAACAGTGAAGCTTGAGAGTCACTTACGTCCAGTCCAAAGCCTGCAAACCATAATAGAAAACAAGCCCCTGTACGTAAAAGAGTTTAAAATGCTGGCAACACTTTTATGAACTAGCTATAGCTACTCAAGAAAAATATCTA
This sequence comes from Corythornis vintsioides, assembly GCA_025447755.1. NCBI lineage: Eukaryota > Metazoa > Chordata > Aves > Coraciiformes > Alcedinidae > Corythornis > Corythornis vintsioides. The sequence goes on from JAOEGS010018756.1 coordinate 1,155, forward strand.
CAATCTTATTTATCATTGCATTGATTCAATGTTAGCTAATTTGACATATTTACAGTATTTTTTTTCTAAGAACAATGGTTTTTAGGACACCACTGTAAAGAAACAAGGTATCACTTGGCCAAATAAATTTTTAAAAAAACCAACAAACCACAACCCTTATTTTTTTGGAACATAGTGCCAAATTCACTGCCACAGTTAAATATGAGTAAGCTTATTACAAAAGGAAAGTCCCTCCATACAGTTTTACTGGAGGCAAGCTGTCTGGTTGGAGACTGCTGTTGCCCCATGCCATCCTCTTTGTACTCCTGAGGCCCACAAAACAGCACATTAATAGTTAGGCAAACAATAGGGGATTTCTGGCTTCAGCCTAAAAGTCAACAGGAAGCTCCTATACCTCAGCATGGCATAGGAAACTACTTTTGGATAAAGGGGACACTGGGAAAGACAAAAGCATTAAGAACAGGACAAAGTGCTGCTTCGCCTATTACTAAATTGCAAACTTATCCCTGCAAACTCAGGTCAAGCCAGCTGCCTGCTATCCTTAAAAGGACAAATTTGTTTCAAATTTGGCTTTTATTTGAGGTATGCCATAAGTATTTCCTTTACATCCTTGCTCAGTGTTACCATTGTTTATTGTTAATTCCTTCTATGTATCTTAACTGAAATAGGTTACTGAAGTTTTCCACAGCCAATAGCAACTCAACAGGCTTCCCTGCTCAGGGGAATGAAGTATCCTATTCCAGTTTAAAATAAAAGAAGTAAGGTTCATTAAACAAGTAAGCTCTATAAAACTTGTTAATGCTAAACTTTCAAGAAGAGATAAATAAGAGCATCAGATGCTAAACTAGTCAACAAAGTAATCAAAGAACAAACTATATGCACAAAGACTATCAAAGCAAAAAGAAACCTTCCAGATTGTTTGATAGAAACTAAAAAAAACAATTGTAGAATAACCCTACAAGTCTTTACTACAAACTGAACAAGTCTGAGAATCCATTTCAACTCATAGGACATGCTTGTGCTCTCAACTTCATGAAGGCCACCTCTCCTAGACACATACCACTTTCCCTGCCTGCCTTGGTAAACCCAGGTCAGCTGAGATGGTAGGCTTGGTTTCAACTTAAAGCCCTTCTCACTTTTTTATCTTTTACTATACAACTAACAAATATTTAACTTACCTTCATAGTGCCTTGGTTGTTTTCCTGCAGTAATGATGCTGCTCTGTGCCACAAAAGGTAACTAATAATATCTCAATAGCAGAATATTAAAAACATTTATTAGTGCTTAGGACAACTAATTAACGTAGTAAGTAACCATAGCTGTGAAAAAAACAGCTCACAAAATAAACTCTCATCCAGAAGTTAATTTATCTTGTTTAGCACCTCTAAACACTGTTTAGATGGTATCTGCTCTTTTGCTTTGTTTACTGATGTTTTTAAGGCATTACATCTTAGTTTATAGAGTACATTGTATTCGAGCACTAGTTTTATATGGTAAAGTTATTAGAGATGGAGAAATTTAGGTCATCAATTATTTACTCCTTGCTTGCATTAATAGCTCAATTGCACTTAAAAGATATGATCCTGCTCTGGCAGGGGGGTTGGCCTCGAAGATCTCCATGGCCCATTCCAACCCCTGACATCCTGTGATGCTGAAACTCCCTTATGGCCATAGAATAAAACTTGACCAAAAATTTATAATCTTTAAAATACAAATATTCTGCTTCTTGGAGAAAGCACTCAATACAAGATCATGCTCTTCAACACTATAAGGAAACAAATTGTTTTCTTCTAGTAAATAATATGGAGTCAACTTTCAGTAAGTTTCAAAAATAGTGTATTATTCTTGGCATCTGTGGGTGACTTTGCACTGAACCCGTGCGGACCTTGTCTTACTCATCGAGTGGGACCCATTAAATAAGATGAACAGAAGGTAAATTTTTCTCAATGTCTGTAGTGAACTTTAGAAGTAAATGTTAATATCTTATTTAGTATTTGTATAAATTTTAATTTATAAATTAAACTTATATAGTATTGTCCTGGTTTGAGTGAGAACAGAACAAATTCTGTTCAGTGACGACCTAAACTGTGACAAATATATGCAACCTATAGAATCTCAGGGCCTTAAGCTCTCCCTTTTACCCCCTTACCCCATGTATATATGTATAGAATATATATTTAAAGGCCTGGGCCCGCACGGGTCCTGTGACGCCGGGTATCGGCTCTGGCGGCAGGGGAACGACAGCTACGGAGGGGCGCAAGGACCCGGGCACCCCTCAGACATGCCCCGGCAACTGGGAGCAGCAACACCCGCCTTCCCCGGGCACAGAGCCCTACTGCGCCCCCCCCGCCCGGGCCCGGCCTCTCTTGCTTCCCAACCAGCCGCCGAGCGAGGGCGACAGCGGCTGCGCCGGCCCAGGCACCTACTGTGCCTTCCCGCCCACCACCGGGGACGGCGGCAGCCCAGTCACCTCCCCAGCTGGCGGCAGCGCCATGGCGGCGGTGCGGGACGTGGAGATCGACCCCGAGGGCACCTTCAAGTACATCCTGGTGCGCCTGCAGCGCCCGGGCGGCGAGGAGCAGCGGGACATCGTCCGCGGCACCAAGGCGGCCGAGTTCCACAGTGGGTGATGGGCGGCGGGGAAGCTGTGATCCTTGGCCGGGCCCCTCCACTGGTAGCGGCCCTCAGGGCAGGGAAGGGGCCGCCGGTTGCCATAGGAGCCTGAGGTGGAGTGGGAGCCCCTGGCCGGCGGCGGCTGGTGTCCGCTGGCTGAGCTCCGAACCTCTTTTTCCCTCTCCGTAGGTGCCTCGCTTAGTATGAAAAGAGGGTCAATATGTCTCACGTGTTGTTTCTGACCCTGATAAACCTGATTTAGGATAATGTGTTAACCAAGTAAACTTGGCCTCCAGGAAAGCTGGGGAGAGACTCTTATCAGGGAGTGTAGGGATAGGGTTGGAGGTAACGGTTTTAAACTGAGAGATTGAGATCAGATACCAGAAAGAAATTTGTCACTGAGGGTGGTGAGAATCTGGGTAGGTTACCCAGGGAAGTTGTGGATGCCCCATCCCTGGAAGAGTCCAAAGCTGGGTTGGATAGGGCTTTGAGCAACCTGGTCCAGAGGAGGAAAATTAGTGGAATTAGGAAAATTTCCTGCCCAAGGGGGGAAAATTAAAGGAAAATATCTGAAAAATTCTAGAGGATTTGATGTCTATTGTGTATTCTAATGGTTCTAACAATTCTTCCTGTGCAGATCATATATTTGAAAAAGTAAATCCTGAAATGGAAAAGCTGGGATATGAGTGCAAGTGCCTTGGAGGAGGCAAAATTGATCATAATAGCAAAGACAAGAAAATCAGGGTATTTGGGCTCTCTACAGTAAGTGCAATTGTTGTATTCCTTCAGATCCTTTTGTTTCTGTTCTGGGGTTTTTGATCCTATAGTATGGTGGCTATGGGCAAGTTGAGTCACAGTATAAATATTAAGTGGAACACGTGCTTTAAGAGCAGGAGACCAAAGCAAAAGTAATACATAACACTGCATAATACCAATATTAAGTTATAATAAAGGCTAAAATTGGAAGTTAGCATTTCTTGACTCAAAATCTTAATCTTACTGCTAGAGCAGGAGTAGCTCATCTGTTGCCATAAGGCCTTGATCAAGCTGTTGAATGATCTATATAAAAATGATGTTTGGCAGTGACTGGCTAAATTGTCAATCTTTTTCTGTGTATGTGTTGAGTCAGAAGAGTAGAACTAGTTTAGCTGTGATGAATTTTGAGTAGGTTAAGATGTAGTTTCATATGAATGCATTTTGTAGGTATAAAAGTAACTTCCAAGACTATGGAAATAAGAGCATTTTTGCGTATTACTGCCTATTACTGCTCTGTGTTAAGTTCAAGTTCTTTAAGGAAAGAACCAGTAAATGGTAATGATTCTTTAGAGATCATGCTGTCATCTGTTTCTGGTGTTGCTCTGTGATAAAACAGAGCTGCTTTTCTAGTAATACTGTGAGTAAAGATTCTGGGTTTCTAATGTACCTGAGAAAAAAAGTGTGTGTTTTTGTGGTTTTCTTTGTGTGTGTGGTTCAGTTTGTTTTATTTTGTAGAAAATGAAGGTTACTTCAAATCTGCTTACCTTAGATGAGCAGCAAAGGTTTGGCCTTGAATATGTTTTTTTTTTAAATGTTAGTGCTGTTTTTGTTCAAGATGAGTCTTGGCACTTGGAATCACAAGGAAAAAAATTCTTTAGGCTTGGTACAGAGCTGGCTGGCAGTGTATAATGCTTATTCCACTTAATTATTGTGATTGTAGGTCCTCATGGTAACTGCATTTTTAGATTAGGCTTGACACCTGTGTTCCTAATTCAGCTGCCAAGTTACACTTGGTGGCAGTGGTCAACTCTTGCTCTTGTAATGCATTGTCTATGGAAAATACCTCATCTCTCTGCTGTTAGTACCTTGATGCTTACAGATGAGCATGGGGTAAAAGCATGAGGGTTCTGTCAGGCAGAGGCTGGGAGCTTCAGAAGACCTGAATAACACGTTAGAAGTTAGTGTATTAATTATATTGCTTTAATGCTTCTTTTACTTGAAGATTTGTTTCCAGACTCTGAAACAGAACTATCTTGGTGTTTTATGAAAACCAGAAAAATAGCCATTGAGTTCTTTTTAAATAGGTGCTGTACAATTACTTGCAAAGCCAGATGGGGTCTTAAGAAATGGCTACCAGGGCAAGACTGATCTGTAGGCCTGCTGCTTTACAACTGGCAGCATGAACTTCCACTATATCTGACACAACTATGTTATCTGCCATTTTTGAAAAGTTTGCATTTTATAACACATAATTTGAACCTGTGCAGTTTAAATGCTGTTTTACTTCATATTTTCCTCTTGAGGCAGAGTCAGTGATGACTAAGTATATATATTTTGTTTGATGATGCAATTGAGCTTTTTTTTTTTTTTTGGTCTTCCAAGTTAAATTTCACATTAAATATTACTGGAAAAAGAAAGTAACCAGTACGTTACAGGGATTTTATGAGTAGAGTGCATTGTTGTGCAGTAAAGGCTTTTTGACAGGGAAAAGCTTGTAGTTCTGAAATAAGAAATCAAGCTAATTCCAGTTATATAAGACAATAATTAAAAGGCACCATCTACCATAAGTGTCTTAAATTTCAATAAAAGTAATGCTGTGATGAGTGATTTAAATGAAGGTTAAAAAATCATAAGGGTCACCTGACCTTTCCTTAGTTTGAAGGGACAGTAGAGCACAGATATTTTAAATTATGCCATGACCAGATGAGGCAAGATTGCAAATAAATAAAACATGAAGACTGATTTCTTTAGTGGCTGGAATAATACTCAAATGTTCACACATGTGGTGGCTTATTCCCTTTTTCTTCAGCTGGGCTAGATCAGGCATTTGAATGCTCAGGCATTAAAGCAGGTCAATGCAATTTCTGTGGTTTAAAAGAATATTCAATAAATATTTATTGAATATGGTGGCTGAGGGGTTGGGAATGTTTTGAAACAAGCTTTCTGCTGCAGAAATTGTGATGTGAAAAATACATCCTCTATTACTTAATAATGCTTGACCCTATCTCATTTACTGTTCTATACCTAAAGTGTGGGAAGGAGAGGTGTGAAACTGGAGAGGGCAATAGAAAAACAAATTAAGATACAGCAAGAGTAAAACTCTTAGAATTTGTATGTGAACTACTTGAAGTATCAAGTTAAACTGGATAATTTGTCAATAATAACTGAATGTTTCTGTGGACTTCTTGTATGTGTCTAAAACACTTGTTCTTTCTTGCAGGGCTATGGAAAAGCAGATCATACGGTGACTGTAGAGATACTGAAAAAAACATACACAGATTATGAAATTACTTGGTCAGATGACAAGAAATAAATCAGCTACTTATCAACACAATAAGAAGATTATAACTCTTGAGTTGTATTTCAATAAATGAATGTCTTCTATGTAACCACAAATCTGGAGCAACTGGACTCAGCTGTAATTTATAATATAGCTGGTAGTCCTCAGATAATGCTTTTTTTTTTTTTCAGAGAATTCCTTTGTGCAGAATCTGCAGTTCTAAGCATTTCTTTTCCCCTTTTGACATGCTGTCTAATTAAACACCATCACATTATCTCACCTCTAGTTTCACAGAATCACAGAATGTCAGGGGTTGGAAGGGACCTAGAAGATCATCTAGTCCAACCCCCCTGCCTGAGCAGGATCACCTAGATCAGGTCACAAAGAATCTTCCCTGACCAGGAATCAAACCTGGGCGGTGGCAGTGAGAGCGCTGAATCCTAACCACTAGACTAGCATGTCTTCTCTTGCTTTCATCCAGTCCTCTCACTGATACATTGTAGGATACCTCAGTTTTGCCATCAATTTAAACACCATAGGACCAAACCTGTTCTCCAGTCTTTTGACCATACTGTTTTTGCTTACCTTTATTTTATTTTGCTCAAGGCTTTTCAACTTACCCACATTTACAAAAACTATAGGAGTGTTGATTCACAGTTCTTCAGTGATGACCTGTAACTGATGATCACTCATCAGTTTGCTCTGTGGCTTTGAGAAATCAGTATTTGTGTTTCACACAAGTAAAGATCAAGATCTTTTGTGTTCTTGTAAGACCCTTCCCTATTATGGCACTGTCAAATTCTGACAATACTTGTTTTGTTCTGATTCTTCTGTACTACTCCTATTCCCTGTGAGTATAATGATATTTTTTCCTTTATTTTTTAAGCAATAATTATGTTAGTCAATTACCTCCCAGCCAGACTCAGTTCACTGAAGTGTCTGGATTAACTTGCAGCACCTGCTTCCTCTTGTTGTAGCAGGATGTTGTTCTTCATTTGTTGTGAAGTTAATTGCTACAATTTTCACCTTTTCCTTCCAGCCTTCTCTTGAATGCTCTTGTGGATTTGAAGGCTGTACTATTTTTTAGGCTTACATTGTTTGATGTCTGAACAGGTATTTGATATAAATCCTGATTCTTCCCTTTGCTGTGGTTCCAGCTATGCTCACCTACCAGTATCTGGGGCTATATGGTGGCTTTTTCTTCTCGGCATGCATGCAACTTTTAAAGCACAAGCTGCGAAGCTTGAAAGGTTTTTTGCTATCACAAAAAGTCCTGCTGATACTGCCGAATCCATCTGATGTCACCCTTCTATGTTTTTGATTTGATTGGTTGGGCAGAGAGGGATTTCCTCCACCCATCCTCAGACCTTTCAGGCCATTCCTTATTAGAAGAGTTCTAGGTCTCTTCATCCCAATAATCACCTGAGAGCAGGATCTCTTCAGCTTGGTGCCACAGCTCTCTTGGTTGGCACCAGCTTCCCCTCGTATGCAGCCTGGACTTTCTCCTCCAGTGCCTCCCTCTGTTTTTGCATCTGCTCCATGTGCTTCTCTTTATGCTCTTGTGCAAGTCTAGCTGCACCACTTCCAACACCATGATATTGCTGACTGCAGGCTTGATTTTTCTTAAGATTTCAGAAGGTGATTAAATGCCTATGTACCTAGTAACCAAGAATAGCACACAATCCAATAATTTGCAAATTGGGCACTTCCCAAGTCAGTTTTCCTCATGGGTTTTCCCCCTAACCTTTAGTAAAGGAACTGATGACATTTAATTTGTGCTGCCAGTACACAAAACTGATTGTGTTTTTAATAGCCTCATTTCCCAAAAGTAGCAAATAGTCTTCAAAGGGAAGTCACCAGTTAAGGATAGTGCCTGCTAAAACAAACAAGCTTTAATTTAGTTCCCAAGATGTTTTATGACTGATTTTAAGTGTTTCTCCCCACTATACTTATGGGAAAGACAATTGAGACCGGATTTCTTATTGTGATGACTCTTTCAGAAAGTGAGGGGATGGAGTGAAGGGAGAAAAAGGTAAGGATTTAGAACAAGCTGATAAAATTATCAGCTCATCCCTACCTTTTTTTCCTTCATACAATAAATTTGGTTCATTGAATTAGCAAAAAAATACTTTGTGGGTTGTCCCAGTTCTGGGGACGTTGCATTGTCATTGGGGAAGCAATATCTAAGGCAAATAGCAATATGTACAAGTTGTATAAGCAAGTGAAAGATTTTTTTTCTTCCACAGAAACTGGTCAGTAGGGTGGTAATGAGTGGGCAGGCAGAGAAAGCTTTAATGTCAGTTAGGGAGGCTAGTACTACTTGATGAGGAAACACCAGTAAAACAACTAGCCTAAAAATCTAATTGTTGAATTCTGCTTCCTCTCAGCATCATGCTATCCGATGAATTTTAAGAATACAGTAGAACCCATCTGGAATTCTGGAAATCCCAAGGACAATTTTGATGATTTCTCCTGAGAAAAAAGCATCTGTGATTCTGAAATGGGACTTAATTATACCACGTGGGGTTTCCTGTTTTTCAGGTGTGTGATCACTTTGTGATTATGGCTCCAGCAGTCTTCACTTAAAAGTCCTAAAAAATTGGATTCTGTATTTGTATGGAAACAGAGCTAGGTCTGAGCAAGCCAACAATAAATAGAGGATGCTGAGCAAAGGAGTAATATATTGAACTCAAGATGATGAGTTTTATTATGGAATATTTTCAAGAGGAAGCATTATGGTAGAAGATCTTAAGTGCCTTCTTTATTTGTCAAAACATACATGAGATTCTTGTTCTTAACCATATTCATTGGCACAGTAGTCAGCATTTCTTGTTACTGCAGGTGCCATTCTCTGAACCAGCACCAGACCCAGCATGTGTAGAACAAGCTCTTCAGTCACTGCCACGACTTGTCTTGCAACTGGTTTCAAAAATGGCAAGTGCAGTCGCTTTGTTTCCAACTTCCTACTTTGGACAAAAAAAAAAAATAACCCCACTGTTAACAGTACTTTACTGCTCTGCCAAAGCTAAAACTTCCATTTGTTCCTCAATCTGTAGTCAGCAGTTGTCTCTCATCAGTAAATTTCAGGGCGGATGCAGAGAAATTCCAAAGTGCAATCAGAGCTCTGGCACAGTTGCCTGCTTTTTCCCTCTCCCTCCTGTGAAAGAGCAACTTAAGTTGCATCCCGTTAAATAGTCTACTTACAATTGTTTTTCAAACAGCAGTTAGGGCTCTCCTGTGAAGCACAGGAAATCCTCTATGACTCTGTCTTAATAGGGACAGTCAAAATGGGAATCTTGCCATTGACTTTCACAGCTTTCAGTGACAGGAACTATACGCAAATTATTAAAGCAATTTAGGTCACTGCTGTAATAATTTTCTTCCCATCCCTCAGGCTATTGTCCTTTCTCCCCTACACTGAGCATCCTTGCACCCAGTTTACTGCAGGAGTTGACTGTTGCTAATTCATATTTCTGCCAGGGCATCCAGTCAGTTACTGCCAGTAACGCACTGCAGGATGACAAGCAGTAGCTTCAGTGCACCTGTTAAGAACTGGGAACTTTTTGTCCAGTTTTGTTAAGACAAAACATGCGGTGGGTTTTCTCTGTGTGTGTATTTGAACTATTGGTGAAATCAAGCACTCAGGCCCAGGTTTTGTAGGTTTTTGGGGGTGTCTGCATTTTTGGTTATTCCTTCAGCAACCTTCAGCCTAGGCCAGAGGAGTGAATTGTACAGAGGCTTTTCTGAAGGCTTGCTGCCCTGTCACACAGCAGTCCAGGTAGCAGTCTGCTGTCATAGTGCAATTTATCTCCTTTCTCACTTGTCGCCTAAAACTCAGTTCTGTCATCCTCTGGTTTCCTGGACTGCATTTGTAGGTTGAATGGCTGTTTGCTTTAAGGATCCTTCTCTTGTAGAGAATATTCTTAATTTCTAAAGCAGAAATGTTTTATTCATTTCTAAAACCAGTATGGCTTGTCTCAGTTACTTGCTGAAATTTTGAGTGATGTGTTAAAATCTTTATATGGAAGCTGACAGACCTCACAAGTACATACTGCCTGATAAACTTTTTTCAAAGGCTTCAGTAAGTCACATGTGCATTACATACAGGAACATTAGACTGATGTGAGCTGACTGGCCGAGTGATAAATACAATCGCACCCCCCTCTGGTGGCAGAGCACAGAGGTGTCTGATCTGGAATCTGCTGCTGCAGTTTGAGGTGACTTGAGCTGGGAGTCTCACCCTAGGGAGCTGGTTCCTGCACTCTATCAGGATGCTAAATGATCTCGTTCAGGCTGTGCTTGGGACAGTTCTGGCACTGCCAGACAGGAGGGGAACTGGAGATAGCAAGTCACTTCATTTAAAGATACAAATAAATGACAATTGGCATAAACAGATGGTGATTTAAGCAGATCTTAGTTTTCTATGTAAAACCAGAATCCTTCACTTCTTTCTACTCAGACATCAGACTCTGTCAAACATTTCAATGATCATCCTTAATCTGTCAAACTAGAATAACTCAACAGAGGAAAAAGCAGAGATACAAGGACTAAAACAGTTCATCTTTAAGACTTTTAAGGACCAGTGGTTGAGTATTAACTGGAATCCTTAAAGGCCAGTTCCATAATACATCGCTGCAGTCCTTTATCAATTCTTTTAACTATACTGGCCCTAAACACATTTCTCTCTTCAACGAATTCCTCAAAGAGGTAGATACCTCCACCAACCCCAAAATAATGTACTTTGCTTGCCAAATACACGTGGCCATTTTTATGCAGGAGCTGAGCCAGCGTATCGTGCAAAGCACTGTAATAGTCAGGATTATAGATGGTCTCGGATGTGACAATTATATCATACTTTGAAAAAGGTTTGTCGCTGCTTGACAGGAGCTGGCTGACTTCAGACCACTCCCCAGAAAAAAATCTGCATTTGGTGACCACATCAGGTAGGTGCTCTGCCTTCTTGGGCCTCTTTGCAGGAGGTTTGCTGGTTTTCCTGTCATCTCCGCCGCCTGTCCTGCTGCCCTTGTTCATACAGTTAGCCACCACATTAGGCAAGGTTATTTGGTCAATCACTGTGCTGTTGTAATCCTGAAAATGGACCCTTTCAGCTTTACCCCTTAAAGCAACTATTCCCAGCAGCCCAGCCCCGCAGCCAAGATCCAGTACTGCCTTGTTGGCAAACTGCACTTCAGCCTCAGAAAGGTAGCCTATGAGATCAAAAGTGCACTCCCAGATTTTCAGCCCTCCCTCATAGACACCTGGGATGAGGTCAGAGTGAGAAGAAACACTTTTAGTGATGATGCCTTCTTCATCTGCACCATCCAAACACGTCATTTCCACTCTGGACACCTTGACATAACACAGGTCTAATACTGTTTCCATGACTTTATCTTTCAACACTTTGCTGAGATCTTCAGGAATCTCATGCTCCTTGGCAGCTTTAAAGCAGAACTTTTTCTTTGATGGTGCCTCATCTTGGTGCTTACCCAGCCTTGGGCTGGAGTTTGCTATGGCATTGGCTGTTTGTTTGCTCTCTCCTGTGAGTTCCTGCTTGTGTTTCGGAGAGCACAGTTGTAAATCCATCTCATCATGAGTGTCTGGCTCATTGTCCTCGTTTTCCTCAATACAAAAATTAAATCTAAAAGCCATATTTAGGAAAAATTTTTTTTTCAGTCAGCTGAATTTATTACAGCCAGGAGCACTCATCTACGGGCAATACTGATACAAAGGCTTGAGGTTTTCCTAGAGGATGTTTTTATGTAGCTGTCGCTGTGAGGGAGAGCCAACGAATCAGACGAATTCTGGAATTAGAGCAAACAGTTTTATGTATTATTAAACTGCCAAATATTTCCAAAACCAGATCGCCTAATCGTAGCACCCCAATTTTAACTTAAAGAAAGAAGAGCCTTTTAAACCTTTTAAATTTATGAAAAGCCAGCGTCTGGAGTGCCGGTACCTCTGACCGTAGCCATAGGCGGGGACGCTCAAGACGTCAAGCGATGCAAACCAACGCGCGCAGAGGTAGTTAAGCCCCCAGCTTCCCCTCCCTGCGCCCGGCTGAAGGGCGTCAGGCGGGCAAGGGGACGCGATCCTGGCTCGACTCCCCCAACTGTGCTCTCACTCACCCCCGCCAGCTGGACGCGGCTGCCTTCCGCTTCTTCCCACGTGGAGCGGCGGCTCCTTCCGCTTCCTCCCCCGCGTGCACGCGCAGGCTGCTGGGGCAGCGGAAGTGGCGTTTTCCCGCCGCTGCCCGGCTTTGCGGGGAGCGGAGTTGGCGCCATGTCTCAGACAGACCCCGAGCTGCTCTTACAACAGCTGGGAGGGTGGGACTGGAATCTCTGCCGCCGGGAGCTGCCCGCTGTCCTTCCCCGGCTCCTTATATCCTTCCAGGGAGGGAGGTTCGGCTGTTTGGTGGTTGTGGGGAGTTACCCGCAGTGCCGGGGGCTGTGTGGGGGGTGCTCGTCCTTCAGTATTGCACGGTTCAAGCAAAGGAAATCTGTGGGAGGGAAAGCGCTGCAAGTTTTGTGAGGGACTGACGCGGGACGGGAAAGCTCGGCACCGTTCCACCAGAAATAAGCAGAGCTTTCTTTTCTAAAATAAAAGATTCCCCGTCAGAAGTAGCGTGTGGTTCATTGAGTGCTGTCGCTTAACGCACCCCTCCCCTCCAGACCCCCTGAAAACACCAAGACTTCTGCTGAATACATTTCTGATCGTGCAGATACAAAGCTACCGTCTGCACATACTGAGGGTGTTAATTCTCGATTAGGCCGATTTCATATGATAGATGAAGCATACATGGGACAGTGTGAGAGAAGTCCCTGTGACTTCTGCAAATGCTTTAAAGATCATTGTGGCAGAACGAGTTTGAGTTTCTTTAACCTTTCTACTCTCTGTATCAAGAGTCTGAAGACTGGACTGAGCATATTCGTAAGTAGCAACCAATAAGTGTCTGTTCTTCCTACAGCTAATTCATCACACTGCAATTGCACCATAAATTCTGCAACCACAGAAAATGTGTATGCTCTCCCTGGTGACTTTCAGTCTTCAGCAATCCTGTTAGACCTTGCACGTCACACGAACTGCGTGATGAATAAGCTTTATAAAAGCCCATAAAGAAGCTATGCATTTAAGATTGCTTTTTCTTTCCCACTATTGATTTTTAGATACATAAAAGAAGGGTGCTTTTTTATCTTGCATTTTATTGTCTGTTCAGCTGTTATCTGACAGGTGGCAAAATTCTTGTAATACCTGGAAAAAAATAGTGTCTGATATGTAATTGTTGAGGAGTTTTGCAAACATTTGCTGTTAAGTTGTCCATTAGTGCCAGCAAGCACGTGAAATGTGCAGCTACTTGCGGTTTGGAATATAGAAGATTCCAGTTCTGTGGGCAGTTGTGCTCAGCCTGTAATCAGGTGAGATGCTGTTGATGGGTGTATGTGTGTTGGAGCTGTTGCTTGATTTTTCAGGTGACGTGTATGTGGCAAATGTTATGTTGCCCCTCTGGGAATCAAATACCTGATCTGTTTCTGCTTGATGTAGTTCTTTGCTTCAGCTGGTACATAATAATAATGACACCTGTTTTTCATAAGGTTTTAGAATGTTTTTCTTTGCAGGTATTTTGAGGATCCTGACTGAAATGTTTTTGCCCCATATCAGCCTGGCAGATTTGGAACAAACTTTTTTCTCAAAAGTATTACCTAAGGTATGACAGCATCTATTAAATGTGGAGTTTTCAGTCAGCCCAGTGCTAAAATCCTGCTTAGAATGTAGGGAGTGATTTTTTTTTTTTTTTTGAGATGTC
>JAOEGS010018757.1:6035-33718 GCA_025447755.1 Corythornis vintsioides
GGGTGTGTGTGCAGTGGAATGCCTATTGTGGAACCTAAAGACCAAAGCAAAACACTCCACACAGCAGACCCAAATGGAGCTGGCACGGACCAAAAATGTGCATGTGAGTGGCTTTCTAAGCACCCAGTAATCCCACAGGGCCAAGCAAGGATTAGGTCTCTGGAGCAGACAAAGAGGGAGTTCATTTTCTCCAGGCTCCCTTGGCCACCACCAGGTGAAGCGAGGAACCCAAAGGCGAGGCCGGAGCGGGGCGTTGAGGGCAGGTCAGACCAACCCCATCCCATCTCCCACAAAAGGGAAAGCTGGAGAAACCCTGGGCACACAGCAGTGGGTGGCACCACAGAGCCAAACCACGGTCTCCTCGGGGCTGAAAGGCAGTGCTCAGTGGTTGAAGTTGGGCTTGTGGAAGCAAAGAACCCTCCTAGGAGGAGAGCTGTGAGGCTGAGTTAATACCAAGCCCCTGTGTCTTTGCCTTGAACCATCGTGTGCTCAGCACTACCACAGAGGAGCCATTGCTTGAGTGTCCTAACATCTCCCATCCCTGATTTCTCAGCCCTTTAAGTTTGGAGTTGTGGGGTTGTTTTTTTCCTCCCTGAGCTTTGCTGACCCATCTGAACCCCAGGCATGGATGCTGTTTCTGCTTGAGACTTGGATCTGGCTGGGAAGACCTGATTCAATCCCAAGGTGCATGTGCTCAGGGTGCCTTACTGAGGTTTCAGATCCTGTCTGGCTCTGCACTAGGATGAAAAAGTCCTTCCTGGGGTTTTCACAGGTGCAGCCTGGTGCATTTTGAGGTGTTTGTGGACAGGCTTTGAATTCCTTATTAGATTGAACCTGGATCTTCCCAGTCTCGGGTGAGTGTCCTGAGTGGCAGCAACTGAGAGATTTCCCCAGTGTGTGGCCTCCAAGGGGAGATTTCCATTCAATTGATGAGATTTCTTTTTCCTGAGGAAAAGATTGTTTCATCCACATGCTTCCAGCTGGTCCTGGCTCCTTGTGTGGCTGGGGGGGTCCCGTGAGTGCAGAGGATGCTGCTGCTGCCTCCAGCTCAGCCCCACGTGTGCTCCCTCCAGGAGAGGACCTGGGCCCTTGTGCTCTGAGACAGGGCACTTCCACTTCAGCTAAAGGAGATTCTGTGAGCGTGACAGACAGGGGGATTAGGGGCTATTTCTGGAGCAGCCCCAGGAGGTAACAAAAGAAGGAACACATAAGCAGGCTGGTCTCACTTCTGGAGGCTCTGCCAAGCAGCAAGGTGGGCACCAGGGGTTGGGGGTGGGCCCTTCCCACAGCCCCAGCTTGCCAGGAGCTGGGTGAGCATCACCCAGGTGGCACTGTCATTCCCAGGGAGAGGTGAGCTTGGCTCCCTGGCTGCCAGCAGCCAGAGGTGAAGCTGCAGAACCCTCCTTATGTCACTGGGCTGAGCCGGGGATCTCAGGACACCCTGGGACGTTGTGTAACCCGGGTGCTCTGAGGATAAACCAGCAGCTTTAACTCCTTCACCTCCCTCCCTGCAGGGCCTTGGAGCCTGCTGCTGCTTCTCCCCGTGTTTGTGTCTGTGCTGTGAGGAGGAAGGTTGTCTCTCACAGTCTGCTGGGAGGCAGAGAGGGAAAACCAGCAGGAAACACCTGCAAACTGCTGTGGAACTTTGAAGAGAAGCACCCCTTCTTTTCCTCAGAAAGATTTTCATTCTGGTGGTGCTTCTAAACACTCCCGTGGATCCTGAATGGGTTAAAACCCGGAATTTAAGCTCCATCCTCTCTTCTAGGAATAACACTGGGCTTAGAAGTAATGAGACATGAAAAATTACTAAACCTATTAACATTTGGAGCTTTGATCCCCCCGGGACTTAACGTCTTCCATTAGCGTGGCAGCAAGAGCTGCAGCCATTAGGAAAATACTCATTTTGAAGAATTTGTGAAAAAAACCCCAACCACTTGGATGATTTATAAACACAGCAGCTCCCGGAGCTGCTTATGGATGCCCTCAGCTCTATCCTAGGCTCGTGGCTGGAGGAGGTCAGAGTTGCCTGTGGTCTGAAGCAAAGGATCTCCCTCCCCCAGGGGATGAGTTTTGCGGGAACTGTGGCAGCCTGGGGAGGACAGCAGACATCCAACAGCAGCACCAGGCAGCCTGGTCTGGTAGGGAGGCCACTCTGAGGAGCAGGCCATATTTTTAGGCGAGGGAGAAGCTGAGCAGAGTGCCTTTGCACAGTGACACGTGTGGTATGAAGCAGCAAAGTATAAATAACAGTTCATCATCAAAGGCCGACTGAGCAGAAAAGGGGAGATTTCAGAGGCAGCTGCCGGCCTCAGGTGGGAGGTGGAGGGGTTTTAAATAGGTTTCCTCTCTCCCACTTGCCAGCCTCGGAAGCAACGTGACAACAGAAGGAACAACTGCAGCCTGCCCCTCGCCAGGGGTGCTTTTCAGCTCTGCAGTTGGGAGGTGCTTTGCAGCATCCCAAAATAAAATGCAGCCTTAAAGAGCATCGGGGTGGGCTGGGTGCTGCTGCAGAGCCATCATTGTGCTGGGGCAGCTCCAGTTCTGCGAGGGTGGGTGCTCTTGGGGCAACAGTCAGGACATAAGATAGACCCCTGGTGTCCTCCATGTGGAAGAAAGAGCTTAGTGGGAGGTATTTCCCCTGCTCTCCTGGCTGGAGACACCCCTGTGTGGGTACCGTGCCCCTCCATCCCCGCCGTGTGTGCTTCACTGATGGAAGGATCCTTGTCTCCTGTGCTCCCCACTGGCCTTGATTAATGGGGTTGTTTATAGTCTGACTGATTAGTTTTCAATGTCTCACTGAGCCCAGTAATTACAGGATTTTAGGAAGAACTCCATTGTATTTCCTCCTCACCCCCCAACAACGACCCCAGAGCCCCTGCAGACGCTAATTAACGTCTCTTTGTCCCTGCGAGGTAAAGCCCAACGTTCTGCCTGCTGGCAAGCACGGCTTGGGGAACACCCAGGCTGCTTGCCCTGCTGCCAGCCAGGCTCAGGGCTCTCTGCACCCACTGGAGAACCCTTGGAAGTGACTTAGAAAGCCCCGCTCGCAGCAGAGGTCGAGTCTGCATCGTCTCTTCACTTGTTCACATCTGGTGTATTTTAAAACAACAGCAAAAAAAGACCCTAAATGCTGAAAGATCAGCAGCCTGTGGTCACGGAGATACCTCGGGGCAGCTGGGAGGGGAAGGAGAGCAAGTCTTTGTGGCTGGGACCACCTCTCCAGTCAGCGTTGGCACACAGAGCCCTCAGCAGAAGGCTTGGTCCTCTGAGTCCCGTGGCTGGAAATACGTTTTGCTGACAGAATCACACACCTATTTGTGTATAGAAACTGTTCATGTCTTTTAAGTCCTTCTGTGCTTTCTCTGTCTGGCAGTGTGCTGAAAATCAGGCATTTTTCGTGGCAGACTCAGCAGGCCAAGGGAAGGGGAGCGGGGAACGGTGCTGGCGCTTCCCAGGGGAGACGGCGAGGCCGGCACACGAGCAGGGAAAGGGGGGATCCTCTGGGCCCGATGGGAGGTTTGCCATCCTCTCCGAGGAGAGCCAAAGCAGAGGGGGATCTGGCCCAGGGGAAGCAGAGGCAGCTGAGGAGGGATGCGGGGTAGAGTTGGGGTGAGGGAAAAGGCCGCGCCGGAGCAGCGGCTTTCCCTAATCTGGGTGAAAGTGCTGCCCAAGCTTCCCCTCTCTGGCTCATCCGCAGCGTGAGGCTTAACATTCCTGCCTGGCACGTGGGGGCTCGGGGAGGGAGCGTGGGGGAGGACCCAGCCGGACACAAAGACGGCCGGGCTCTCACCGGAATGGCATCCAAGCCATCCCAGCCATCCAAAGCCCCCGGTGCCGGCCCTGCGCGCTCAACCCGCCGAGCGCCGGCTCCACGCACCTCGACCCGCTGGGAGGGTGAGGAGGGGGGCTTGCAGACCCCCTTTTCATTTGATTATTAACCATTGGGGTGTTCTTGGAGCAAGCAGAAAGAAATCTCTCCTGGGTTTTCGGTGCTAAGCTTCAGTTTCAGGCTGTCCCGCGCCCGGGAAGGAAGGAGCTGGGTGTTGCACGACGTCTGTGTGATTTCTGAGGGGTAAAGATTTGTTTGCCAGCTTGGTGGAACTACAAGTAGAGGTGGGGACAGGCTTCTTGGAAAGGGCACATCCTGCAGCAGACCCTCTGAACTCCACCCTCGGGGCTTTAGAACCCCAAAATGCAGATGCAGGGCATTGAGTTCTGCACCGTGGATGCTGCAGCTGGTGCCACTCCCGTGTGGGGAGGAGCAGCACCACAGCACCGTGCTGAGGGGCACTGGCAGGGGCCAAGCAAGGTCTAAAGGAGAGGAAAATCTCCCTGCTACAGCCTGCCCAGGCAGCGAGGTGGAGAACAAAAGGGGCACAAGTGGCTTTCCGTGGCATTTTCTTGGTGTGCTTGAAAAGCCAGATGCCCCTGGCTCCCTGCATGGCCACCTTCCTTCCAAAACCCTCCCTGACCGTGGGGCAGAAGGGCTGAGGTTGTTGCACATCAGTGTTCACGTGGCCTTGGTTTCTTTTTGGCAGGGACACGCAGGCAGCCAAGGGATGCAGCGACCTGTCTCCCGGCCCCCTCGGCCCGGCCCCCACTGACTGTCAGCCTGGAAAAGCCACCTGGTCTGGAGGAGTGAAGCTGAGGCTGAAGACCAGGTGAGAGCCTGTGTGTGCCTGTCCCCAGCTGCCGTGCTCTGGGGGCAGCTGGTCTTGGAGTGGGGCTGGCAAACTGCTTGCCTCTTGCTGGAGTGATGCACTGAGGTGCCCTTTCCCCTCCTGCCAGCGGTGGTAAAGGTCAGAGCAGATGCTGGAACAAAACACCCAGTGCTGGGCTAAGGGCTGGACTCCATGAGCTTAAAGGTCTTTTCTAGCCTAAAGGATTCTGTGATCCCTAGGTGGTGTAAGCCTGCTGTGGCTCGCCAGCTTTGGGTGCCCAGCTTCCCAAAATCACCCGGCTTCTCCTGACTCTGGGAGTTCCAGTGGGAGTTTGGTGTTCACAGCAGCCCTGCCAAGTGCCTGTCTGCATTTTTCAGTCAGGAAGTGTCTCCAGAAGTCAGTTTCCTGAACTGCCAGAGCCTGGTTGCTTTGCCCACACTCCAGCATTTACTCGGGCAAAGCTTTTGCTGGCAGCAGAAGAGCCTGTCAGCCAGGTGATCATCTGGATGACCTCATGGATTTTGAGTTGCACCATGAAGTCAAAGCAGGGACTTCTCTTAAAATCACATTCAGACCAGAGCTTGACTCACACCAGCTTCCTACAGCTGGAGGAGATGTGGCCCAGAGCCTATTTGCTGGTGAGCAGCTGGGAAGGGAACACGACACAGTTCAGAGGCTGAAATCCCTAAATCCCTCCTCGGGCTGGTTTCATCAGAGAGAGATTTACCTCTGGCCAGGGTGTGGGGCTTGGCAGTTCCCAAGGTCTGTGACCCAGGAGCCCCCTTCCACCTTCCACCTTCCCTTGGCAGCAAGTTGGTCAGCACACACCCTCTGTAAATCCCACTGGCCTGTCCATCTAGTAGCAGATCTTTGCAGAAGCTCCAGAATTCAGGGTTTCTTTCAGATGAACTTATCTTTGGCTGCAGAGCCAATGTTTTGCTTTGCCTTTCCGGCAGCTTCAGGGGCTGTGTCTGCACCTCTCAGTTTACCTCAGGCTGAAGCTTTGGTGGCCAACGGGGAGTTGCTTTAACGTGGAAGAATTTGAGTGTGGGAGGGTATTTCAGGCTCAGCAGCCTTTGCTTTGCCCCTAGCACCGGGTGCTCGTTGCCTTCCCACAGATTTGGCCAGGGTGATGAAGGCAGCAGGCTGTGAGCAGCCCCCCTTGGCTCCTGACATTCAGGGTGATGAATGAAAAGGGGAAATCCAGAGCTGGGGGCTGCTTTCTGGGCTGTTGAGGTGGAACATCTACAGAAAGGAGCAGCAGTCTGCAGTTCAGTGTGTGCACAGATTCCCCCCCAGTGCTTAGATCCTGTGCACGCACCTCAAGATCCTCCTTCTTCATCTCTCCCCTCGACCATTTCTGGCTGTTGGGGCTGTTCTCCTCACCTGTGTTTGTTCTCCTTGCCTGTGATTTGTGGCCCTGGAACTGGGAGGAGAGAGACTCTTGCCCTGAGCATCCCCCTGGTTACCTGCCCTGACTCCTTGTCGTGTTGGGATAACGGGGCTCCCAGGGCAGCCACCGAGTTCCTCCTGAGCACTGAGCACATTCCTGCCACTGTTGCCAGGTCTCTCCTGTCACAAGTTGCCCTGTGTTTGCTGTCGGGGTGTGCAAGAATCCGAGCTATGCTTGGCTTTCTGTCTTCTTAACTAATTTACTGGCTGGAGAAGAATGAGGAGAAATTATTTGAATTAAGCCCCTTGGGCCAGTTCATCAGTACAGGGAAGTTGGGGCAGCTCTGACTTGTGCCAGGCTGTGGGCAGGGCCTTTCTGCTCTGAAAGCTGGTGGCAGTGCCTTGAGAAGACAGAACAGGGTCCTTCTCAAAGACTCTCAAGTCAGTCAGCTGCCTCTTTTCTGTTCTTTCTTACTCTATTTTCCAGAGCAAAACCACAGCAGGAAGAGGAAAGTTGCAGGTGTTTAATCCAGTGCTCCCCAGCTCCTCATTCCAACCTGCACAGCCTCAGAATCCCAGGCAGGAGGCTCCCAGCTTCCACACATCAAAGCCTCAGTCCTGCAGGGGCAGCACAGACAGTCCTGGCAGCAAGAGATCTGCAATAGTCTTTATCTGGGGATTGAAATCATTCCGTGGTGCTTGGGAATGCTTCCTTGAAAAAAGAAAGGCCCCATTAGGACCGAGTCCAACGTTGGGAGGGAAGTCATGCACGTCACTTCGCTTTGTTTCCTCGTCTGGAAAAGGGATAAATGGCCTTTTATTGGAAAAGGGAGCCAGAGAGATGTGATAAGGCCAAGGTGTGACGTGCCAGGCCAATAATCATTAATTAATGTTTGATTGTTCCTGGGTTCAGCTGAGGAACGACCGTTGCTCGCAAACCACCGTCACCTCCACATGATCCCAGCACTTCCTCCTGTGTTTCTTCCCAGAAAATCCATCCTGGGCTTGTTCTCTGGCAGGCTTTGCTGCAGCACTTGATGCTTTTCTGTGTCCTCAGCCCTCAGCTCCCTGTCCCCCAGCAGAGGCATCACGATGAGCGTCGCTGTGCCCTCGGTCATCCCCACCCACAACACGATCTTCCCACGTTGCTTTCCTCTGGAGGAAGAGGGACAGGCTCTTTCCTGCCTGTGGAGGTTGTGTGGACAACCACCTAAGTGCTTGTCCTCTCTGCTTTCCTCTCCAGTGCTCTGGTGAGGAGCACAACATCTGATTCTTCTCTTCCTCTCTAGAGGGTCTTCAGGGAGCTCAGAACCCATCTCCCAGTTCTGACACAGCACTCAGGGCCTGCTCTGATGTGACCCAGATATCCCAAGTGTGGGTAGAGCTCTGAACCCAGTTGGAGTTCAGGTCTTTCTTATGAGTCCTCCTTCTTTTCCTCAAACTTGAGCCCAGGCAGAGCTCTCTCCAGGCCTGTCCTGCCCCAGCATTTCCAGACAGGGAAGAGAAGGATTCGCCGGACGCTGCCGCCGCCGTGGGGCCGACTCCTTTCTAATTGGCCTCGTCTGTTCTGCTTATTTTTAGAGCCATGACTGACCCCTAATGCAGAGCGACGGTGCTCTGAGGAGATTGTGGCCTCTCTCTCTCTCTGGAAATCCTAATAGGCTTCTGCCTGCTTGGCTTTTGCCCTCATCTCCTGCTTAACGGCCGTGGCGCGGCGGGGCGGCCGCGGGAGGTGTCCTGGTTACACCAGAGCTCCTCCCAGGCGTGACAGGGGCTCACAGTGGTGACAGTTCACCTCGTTGCTTGGGTTCCCCGTGGGGAAGGGGACACGTGAGCCTCTGTTCCATGTTGGAAGAGCCTCCTGCACCGACATAGTTTGTTGGTGGCTTGGGAATGCCACTAGCTTGAAACCTTCAGCAGCAGCCTGATGGTGACGTGGGAAGGATGGGCAGCTGACTTCTTGGGTTTGTTCAGTGACTGGGTGGGTCTTTGCTGCAGGACCCTCATCTCTTCCCAGCTCCTCAGATGAATGGTGATCCCTCCCAGCTCCAGCAACCTCTCCCCATGGCTTCCTGGGCCATCAAAGCACATCCACAGGGCTTGTGGTTGTCCGTGATGCTCAGCAACCCTCTTGGCCTTGGCTCTCTTCTCTGTGTCTTCCCATGGCAATTACATGCCATGATGTGCTCCGTGGAACACCAGGCTATGGATGTGAGGGGGAGGAGCTGCTGCCCTCCTGCTTCTCAGCCCAGTGTAGGAGCTGCTGAGTACATTGCTCTGTGTGGTTTTAGCCTGTCACCTCGGGAAAAAGATAAACCAGTCTTTGGGTTACACTGGAGGAAGCTTCAGATGCCTGGTACTGGTTCCTTGGCCAGGCTGCTGCTGTGCCAGCCACCTTGCTGTCTGAAAATGCTGTGGCTGGGGTAGCAACAAGGAGCACCCAGGTAACAGCAGCTACACGAGACTAGAAACCATCCTTTTCCCTTTGGTTTCCCAGTTTGCATGCGGGTTTGGTGGTGGTGTCTGGAATGTGATCAGTGGTACAGATGCCACGGAGCTTATTTACTGCTCTGAGAGCCACTGACTTCTCCAGGTGTCTTCCCTCAGAGGTGTTTGTAGTGATGCCAGCCTGACCTGGATGCCTGTGCTATCTGATCACTAGAAGTGCCCATGAGGAACTGGGAGTCTCTTTTCCACCCTTGGCATTTACCACAGAGGGATCACTTTCTCCATCAGCTGAAGCAGAGAATTTTTTAGCAGTAAGGCTAGCCAGATACTTTCAGAACTATGACAGAGCTGCAGCTCCAGGAACTGGGATAAAGGATAAGAGGATGAGGTTGTTTTGTTATTGTTGTTGTTCTTATCGTTGCTCTTATTACTACAGTTCCACATTTTTAAGTCCTGCAACCTCCTGGAACACAGTTGCTCCTGGTTTTCTCAAAGGCAGCTGAGCTACCCCGAGTCTACAGATTAACCCCAATTAAAGATCTAATGGTTTATCTGTCTTTGCTGGAGCCAGGAATTAGCTGCTGCATTTGCAAGTTGGATCACTCAGCCAGTTTGTCTGGGATGAATCAGGAGCTGACGTCCCAGGCTTTACAAAAACAGTCGTGCCCCACTTGCCAAAGTGAGGTTCCTCTTGAGCTGGGTTTTATGGCTCCCTGCAAGCTCAGGCAGTGCAGCCAGCCTGACCAAAAGCTGTGGGAGAACCAGCAGATTAACCCTGCTCAGCTCCCCAGCCCATCCACGTGGAGGGGAGGTGGCTGCCCTCCTGTCGTGCCGGGCTCCAGCTCCCCTCCCTTGCCCTGGTTGGGCAACCATCACTGCAGACCAAGCTGAAGGGAGCAGGGTGAAGCAAGGTGCTATTTTCAGGAGCTGCAGAAGCCAGGAGCTTCTCCCAACACCCACGCAACAGGCTCTGGCAGCATCAGCCCTGCCTCTGCTTGGACAACCCCAGCTTAATCGGTCTGTAATCCACGTTTCCAGGGCTGGAGAGGTGTGGAAACAACTGCCAGGGTACCCCTGCCAACCTGTAGGCACAGCTTTGCTCCCCACATTTCTTATTATTACCAGGGTACCAACCAGAAGGGCTCCAAATACCCGTGGCCACCCAGCTCCCTCACAGCCTTTTCCTGATGGATCCAGGGTTAACATGCTCTGCTTGGGAGCATTGGGTGTGCTTGATTCTGAGCAGAGAGCTTAGCAGAGGAGCCCTGTTTCAAACACACCTACACGTGCAATGGTGAAGCAGTGCCCAGTGCAGCTCACCCTCCTGTCCAGCTTTCCATGCCACAGTCCTGTCACAACAAATGTTAAAAGGCAGAGAACATCCCTGGTTTTGTCCCATCTTCTCAGCTTCACCTGTGCTTCTGAAATCCCTGAGGAAAAACTGCCACTGAAGTGGGTCTACCTCTCAGGCAGATCTGAGGGGGAGAGGGTGATGTGGGTGGCAGGAATGGGCAGGTGGCTGCTGCTTGAGTGGCTTGGAGGAGGCAAGACCAGGAAGGGAGCAGGAGCAGCTCTGGATGTGGCTCCCCTGGCTCTGATGTGCAAACTCCTTCTGCTTCTCCCCAGGCGCAGCGAAGCTCCAGGCCGACCTCACTCCTGGCATTCCACCAAACTCGTGGAGAACCAACCCGATCCCAGCATGATGCAAATATCTCAGGGTACGCTTGGCACCCCTTGGCATCAGTCCTACCACTCCAGGTAAGCCTGCCACAGCCCAGAGGTAAAGCAGCACGTGGTTTTCCTTTGCTGTCCTTTGTCCTGTTCTCCCCCGGGTGTAGAAATGAGGCTCCCGAGCTAAGACCTGCAAACCAGTCTCCCAGTCCCGTGTCCTTCCTTCTTTCCAGTGGCAGGAGGCTCTGCCTCATACCCAGAGATGTATCTTGATGGTACAGACAAGACCAGGGCCTAAATCTAGAGTGCAGGAGCAAAGGAAGGGGACAGAAGGTGTGCTGGGAGAATGCTGCAGGTCACCTCCATACAGCTGGGTGGCTTTACAGCCAGCCAGGGTTAGGATTGGAGTTAGGAAGGTGTTGATTTCTGATGGGTTACCCAGATAAAGTGGCTGTGTTTTCTTCCTTTAAGTGCTCTGTGAGGTGATTAATTAATTGCTTTAATAACCCAAGAAGGGAGTGCACTGGTCAGGACATTAATGCAGCTCTCTCTGCATCCAGCTGCAGGAACCAGAGTCCTGCTCTGCATCCTGCAGACCACCCCTGTGTAGAAAGGCAGCATGGTCATTTCCCCAGCAGAGGAGAAGAAATCCTCTGAGGTTTCCCAGAGAGCTGGGCTGTTCCTCTGGCAGCACAGACAGAGGAGCACGGGGAACATCTAGTGGCCAGCTGGCCAGGGCCGTGCTGGGCACTGCCAGGGAGATACTGGTTGGAAACTCCCACAGAGGGGTGCATTTCAATGAGCAAAGCAGCCTTATCCTGAGATCTGCCATAGCCCTCCCTGCCTGTGTGTTCCTCTGCCCTTCTGGGCCCAGCTGCTGCTTTTTACCCCTCACAGGAGGGCTTCCTCCTGCCTACCCTTGGCCTCAGCAGCTGTCTCCCCCCACCCCAGTCTCTCCTGAGGGCCTGGAGGTGATAATCCAGCAGGGTGGGAGTGACCGTGGCTGGGCTATGATCTGGAATG
Organism: Corythornis vintsioides; assembly: GCA_025447755.1. Lineage (NCBI taxonomy): Eukaryota > Metazoa > Chordata > Aves > Coraciiformes > Alcedinidae > Corythornis > Corythornis vintsioides. The sequence goes on from JAOEGS010018757.1 coordinate 17,231, forward strand.
AGCTCTGGACTCTTCAGCAGACACTTGTTAAGGAGGAGGATGCCAAAGGTTTGGGTTTGTTAAGCTCCCAGAAATGGAGCTTGCCTTCCCCCGTGCCAGCTGAGGCTGCACTTGTACCCTGGCAAACCTGGCTCCTCTCCATTCCTGCTTCCAGCTCACAGCCTTGCCCTGCCTCTCTTCCCCTGGCTCAGCAGCCTTGTCCTTCCCGGTGCTCTCCCATGGCTGTGCCAGGACAGAGCATCTCTTGCACAGAGAACTCCAGTCTAGAGGAGGGGGCGACATGATCCTGGGCCCCCTGCTCTGGGTGACCCCTCTGGAGCTGGGGAGTTGGGCGAGATGATCCCCAGAAGCCCCTTCCAACACACGTGTACCCCAGGGTGTGCCTGCACCAGCTGAGCTGCAGGAGGAGGCCACGGAGACTTCCCAGGGCACTGTCAGACCGTTCCTGTTGTCTCCCCCACGCACAAACACACGCATCTCTCCCCTGCCTTGTCAGTTCTCTCGCAGCAAACAAACCATCCTCGGGACAGCTGAATTTCCAGGAAGCCTGCCAGGGCATAGCCTTCATCTCCATAAAAAGAAATGAAATGGGAAAAAAAGAAAGAGATTAGATTCCTCCCCCAACTCCTCTTGCGTTGCCCTCCTCCTCCTCCTCCTCCTTGGTGCTCATTCAGCTTTCTGAGAGCTTTGGGTAGGTTTGGTGGGTGGGGTGGATCCTCCCTGGCTCCAGAGATGCGCTGTCTGTCTGTCTGTCTGTCTGTGCTTTCCTCCCACCCTTCTGTGGTAAATAAGAGCCATGTGTTGCAATGTCGGGCAGTTCCTCCTCGTGAACTGGGATGACTGCAAACGGGGGATGGAGCAAGGCCCAAATATGGGGTTTCATCTGCACTTCTCAAAACTAAACATCTTGCTCGTGAGCTCGCTTATAAGTTGTTGTGCCTCTCCTCCGCTGACTGTGGCTTCTCACTCTGCTCTTGCCCAGCTCCTCGACCAGCGATCTCTCGGGCTACGAGCATGGCTATCTGAGGAGAAGCCCAGATCAGTACAGCTCCCGGGGCAGCATGGAGAGCTTGGACCACTCCTCCCCCGCCTACCACCCCTGTCACCTCTCCCCGGCCAAATCCACCAACAGCATCGACCAGCTCTCCCACCTCCACAGCAAGAGAGACTCGGCCTACAGCTCCTTCTCCACCAACTCCAGCATCCCCGAGTACCCCGCTGCCCCGTTCTCCAAGGAGCACCCCTCCCCGCAGGAGGGCATGAGGCAGGCGGACATCAGGTACGTCAAGACGGTCTACGACGCCCAGCGAGGGATCTCGGAGGAGTACGAGGTGAAATCCTGCTCCTTGCTTCCCAGCTGCGAGGCCCGGGCCTCGCCGGACGGCCGCGGGCACGGCAGGCTCCACGGCTTCGGCCGGCACAGCGCGGCTCCCTGCTGGGCACAGCCGGGCCAGGGCTCCTTGGAGGGCAAGAGCCAGCACCCCAAGGGCCCTCCCTTGCCTCCCGCTCGCAGCGACAGCTACGCGGCCATCAGGCACCACGAGAGGCCCGGCTCCTGCGCCGGCCTCGACCTCAACAAGCCTGGGCGAACCCAGCCAAAAGCTGCCTGGTCTCCCCTGCTGGGCACCCAGGGGCTGCTGCTGAAGAACCCCTTTGGGGAAGGGCACCTGCACACCGTGGTGGAGAAGAGCCCGGAGAGCAGCCCCACCGTGAAGCCCAAGCAGAGCTATTCCCAGCCAGCCCAGCCTGGGCAGCCCCTGCTGCCTACTGGTGTCTACCCAGTACCTTCCCCCGAGCCACACTACGCCCAGGTGCCCCAGCCTTCTGCAAGCAATAACGGGACGCTTTATCCAGCTCTGGCCAAAGAAAGTGGGTACTCCTCACCCCTCCCAGGCTCTTACGACAAGGCCGTAGCCAGCAGCGCCCTGGGCTTCGACGAGAATGGAAACCAAAGCACTGCAAGCAGATCAACCATCTTCTACCAGCCTCCAGCAGCAGAGAGGAAACACGACGCTGCGGCCAAACTTCTCCAGCCAAAACCTCCTAGCACCGTGGGCCCAGAGGCCTGCCTGAGCACATCCAGAAGGGAGGAGCTTTTACCCCTCTACAAGGCAGCCCCCAGCAACAGAGAGAGCGCGGGTGCCACGCACACCTCCAAACACGGCTTCCAAGCGCCGCAGCCCCTGAGGGACACGGGAGAGAGAAGAGCCCACTACCTGCCCAAGGAGGACTGGCCGGCCGAGTCCCTCGAGGACAGAAACGGCAACGCACCGCCCAACGAGAGAGATGCTGCTGCTCACCACTCATGGGGCCACAGCAAGGCCAAGCAGTACGGCTTCTCCTCCCTGCAGAACATCCCGGAGAGCTCCAGGAGACAAAGCGGCTCCGAGCTCAAAGAGGCGCAGCCAGGCGAGGGTTACTCCAACACCAGGCTGTCCTTCCTGAACAGCTGCAAAGAGGAGAAGGAGCAGTGGGGACAGGGGCACAAGCAGTGGGGTGATGTGGACCCGCAGGCCTTCGCGAGGCAGGAGGAGGAGGAGGAGGAGGAGCAGGGCTTGGCTCCCTTCCACGCTGCTGAGCCAAAGTGTGAAGATCCCCTTTCTCTGCAGCACCCAAAGACCTCTGATTACGGCAGGAGCCGGCTCAGCTCCAGCAGCACCCAAAGCTTCCCCTACGGCAAACCGGACACCGGCAAGTCCCGCTGCTCTGTGCTGGAGAAGGTCAACAAGATAGAGCAAAGCACCCAGCGACCCCAGAGCGCTGGTGTGCCCAGCTTTGGCCAGCACTACGGGCCAAGCAGGGCCAGCCAGCCCTCCAGCGTGAGGTGCACGCCGCACGGCCTGGAGGACACGCGGAGCAAGCTCCGTGAGCCCAGCCAGCTGCCCTTGGAGCCAGGCAGGGTCTCCAGCCCCTCCATCAGGAACGGGAAGCTGGAAGAAGCTGACTGGCACCCCATAGAGCTGCAGATGGCGGCTGTGGTGAAGCAGGTGAGGCCTGGTGAATACTACAGCTTGGGTCTTGAAAGCGAGCTGCAAATAAGGGCAGCTCAGCTACCGAGGAGTAAAAGCACGTTCCAGCTGGGAGGCGAGCTGGAGAAGGAGCTCCTCTGGAAGGACAGCATCCAGGACACCCACGGGGCACAGCTGGACACTCCGTTTAACAGGGCCTACAGGAACAGCATTAAGGATGCTCAGTCCAGGGTGCTGAGGGCCACCTCCTTCCGTCGCATCAGCCCCCCGTTCGGCAGCGGGTCCAAGCGGGCCAGCCAGAGGCCCTCCTCGGCCCACGTGGGCGTGAGGAGCGCGGCGGCATCCCCCCACACCCCGAAGGAGAGGCACAGCATCACGCCCACCGAGGGCGGCCTCTCCGCCCTGGACTACGCCAAGACGCAGCAGCAGGTGTCGCGCATCGGGGGCCGGAGGCGGCTGACGGCCGAGCAGAAGAAGCGCTCCTACTCGGAGCCGGAGAAGATGAACGAGGTGGGCGTCTCCGACGGGGAGCCGTCGCCTTTCTCCTTCCAGAAGAAGAGCATCCATTTCGTATTCCCGGAGAACACGGTGGCCGACCGGCGCAAGATCTTCGAGAGGGACGGCAAAGCTTCCTCCACCGCCAACCTCTCCAAGCCGGAGCTCAAGCAGCTCCAGCAGAACGCCCTGGCCGACTACATCGAGCGCAAGACGGGCAGGCGCCCGTCCTCGCAAGACGTCGGGCTGCTGAGGGAGCGCTCCCACAGCTCCTTCCTGCAGCCGGGCGGCCCGGACAGCCAGAGCCTTTCCTCTGCCTCCAGCATGAATTCCCTGCAGGACCAGCACCTCTACCGCCGCAGAGAGTCCCTCGAACGGATATCCAGGACGGGGCGGGTGTCCTCTACCCTGCCTGCCGAGCTGATGGGCTACTTGGACACGAGCGGGGATGAGAAGAAGACGGGGCGGAAAGCGGAGAGGTGCCAGGACTCCAGATCCAAAGCGGAGCTGAGCAAAGGCACGCAGACGGACCCGCCGGGCGCGCGGGGCCAGCCCCGCTACGGGAGGCAGGAGCGGCTCTCGGACGCACCCTCCGGCACCAGGAAGTCCGGGAAGTCGGTGTCCGTGGAGGATCTGCTCGATAGGTACGACAATCAGACGGTGCCCGTGCACGTACGCTCCAGATCGTCTCCCACGGCCGATAAGAAGCACCAGGTGTGTGGAAACCGGGGGACAGGGGGGGTGTTGGAGGGTGGGCTGGTCACACGTGTGCTCGGGCTGCTGGGGTGTCCTGCTTTCAGCTGTTGGCGTCACCAGCGAAGGTTCCACACCTTAGCTCACGCTCCTGCTGCAAAGGAGAGAAGATTCAAGGCTGCTCGAAAGTGCCCCACTGTGCCTGGCACTGCCAAGCAACCGGTCGCCTCCAGCCCTGGAGGGAAGCATTGCAGGGAAAACTCGGTGCAGACCCTGGCCTCTCATCCCACGTGGCCCGCTTGGCAGCTGGGAGCGTGGCACTGATGTCACAAACGGGGAATTCAGCTGACTCTGCTGGTGCCACATAGTGGGAACACAGCTGCCCGGGCCAGCTCTTCATCTCTGCAGCCCTATTTAGGTAACTGCAGGCGGAGGGGCCGCGGGGATTTACAGCAGCGGGGGGTCTGCTGCCCCATCCCCGTCTCCTCGCCGGGCTCCACTCGTCCCGGGGAGAGGGGGGAACATCCAGCACGTGTGGACAGGCTCCTCGCTCCAAATAGTCGGAGCGTTTGGGCAGTCTCACATAGTTACAGGGCAGCTGAGCTCCAGGACATCTCCTCCTGCCCTTGCACTTGCTGCTGGCTCAGAAAGGATGGTCCGGGCTCAGCAGAGTGGGACTGAGTGAAGTAACATAAAGCAGGAGCAGGCCAAACTGGGATGTGAGGGGAAGGAGTCTTCCTCCCAAACTGGTCGTGTGCTTCGTTCCAAGCTCTTGAGATCTCCAAGTTCCCCCTTTTTGGCTCATTTTTAACCTTGCACACGTTCAGTGGCCAAACCAGAGCCTCTTCCTGCTTGGAAGCTGGTGTGAGAAAGAGGATGCTCTGCAGCCCTGCTCAGGGGGTCCTGGTTCAGGTGTAGGAGAGGGGAGAGCCCTCACTGCTGTGTCCAGAGTGGCTGAGCTGGAATGAGGAGTCAACCCCACTTGTCAGAATCCTGGTTCAGGATTGACTTCCAAATGATACACCAATCCATGTCTGCTTGAAAGGGAACTGTATGTTCAAGTGCTCTCTTAATGAAGTGTGTTTCTGATCTGTCTCCCATCCAAAACCACAGCTCTAAAGCCAAAGCAACAGGGTGATTTTTAAACTGGGGGTTTTTTTGCCCTTTTCCAGGGATTTTTTTGGTGGAAAATGTTTTCCAGTTCAGCAGCAGCAGCCTTCTCTACCTCAGAGCATTTTTTTTTTTCAGGGCCTTGTGTACAGCATCTCATGTTCCTTACTGCATATAAATCACGTTGGGATGTCACTGCAGGAATTTGTTTAAAGAGACAAAGAAATTGATAGCCCTGTGGAATTATTTCTTAGCTCCCTGTCTCCAGAAGGCATCCTCAGCCTTCCATCCCCTCTGCTTTTTCAGGCTGCTTCAGCCCGCGTGTCTCCCAGCTCAAGGGCTCCTAAATCCAGACCCACACTTTCCCCTCCCTCTGCAGCTATGCCAACCAAAATAGCAGATCCCTAAGGGCGTGGGGAAGGGGGCACTGGAATGCTCTGGCACTTAGGCTCACAAAGCAGCTGCAGCATGTACCTGGGTTTAGGTGGCACAAGTGCCCAAGGAGGAGGCAGCTCCCTCGCTTTGGTTTGCAGAGGAACCAGGTGCCAGGCTCTGTGATGTTTTGCAGCACCTCTGCATGTGGCTGGGGTTTTCTCTGAGACATTCACCATTCCCCAGGCCCTGGTTTGGTGCTGGGCTTGGGCACAGATGCTTCACTGTTTAGCTCCCCCCAGTTAAAGCTTCTTCAGTGGTGTCTGAGCTTCTCGCTTGCACGTCAACCAGGTGAACACCCAGACCCTACAATACCTTTTACAAGGGGCTGGCACTTGCTAAGAGGTTTTTTTACCATGAGTCTGCCTGTTGGTGCCCAGTCCATCCAGGAGAAGGCAGAGGGGTCGTGCCAGCAGGAGCAGACCTGCACAGGGCACATACCCTGCTCTCTTCCTCCTGGGGAGCATCAGTGGTTGGTGATTTTGCTCCGTCGTGTGCTCACTGCTAACACTGTCCTTGCCCTGCAGGAGCTGCTGAGGAGGGAGAGCACTGAATTTGGCCCCTTGGTGAGAGATCCCTTCTACGTGGTCAGCGCAGGAGCCAGGTGGGTCTGTGTTCCTGTCCCCTTTGTCACTGCCATCCCTCTGCCAGCAGCAGCTGCCACATGTAAGCAGGTAGATCGTGACACAGTAGAGAAGACACCTGCAGAGCTGGGAGAGGGGGGAGCTGCTCTGAGCTTTGTTTTTCACTGTAGACATTAATTCACCCTCAGCTCTCCCTCTCAGTGCCTTGGAGCATGTTTCTGCAGCCTAATTCCAGTGTTTGGTCTGCTGGTAGAACTCACATCCAGATGCTGTCCCAACAGAAAGGTTATAAGGGAAAAGAAATAACCTCAGTGGCCCACTCTGCTTGGTTCCCTCCAGTCCTGGGTGCTGCCTTCCCCAAAAGCCCAGTCAGCCTTTGGGTGGCCTGTGAACCCTCCTGGTTGCTGAACTGGGAGCTGTGTTCAGGCTGCTTTCCTTTGCAGGGCAGGGTGCTGTGCTCAGCAGCAAAGGGGGAGAGAGAAGTGCTCTTAAAAATAGAAAAGTGTCATCATAAAACTCATGCTATTAGGACTTGTGTAACTCCCCACTTAGCTGTGGAATAGTTTGCAGCTAACTGGAACTGAGGTTGATGTTGCTGTATTTACATTGAAATAATAAATAGATGTTTTAGTGGCTGAACAGCTAACCCCTGTTCCAGTAAAAACCATCAAGGGGGACTGGAAGAATTACTCACAAAGCAGCCCTGCTCCTCACAAGCTGGCAGCAAATGCCAGCCTGCTCTGTTGCCACAGTGGGAGTTAGTGCTGCTGCCTCCATGTCCCACCCTGCAGAGAGCCACAGCTCCTGGACTAGCTGGATCTCACCTCTGACTGGTTGGTCATTTTTGGCCCTGAGAAGACAGAAATGTGATTTTAGAGGGACTCAGTCTGCCTTCAGACCCATCCTTTTGCAACGATTTAAAACACCCCCCTTTACCTTGTTTTGGAATAACTTCTTCCATCCTGTTTTATTCCTGGTTTGATTCATCCTGCCTCCTTCTTTCTTCTGGAGGTGGCATTTCATCATTCTTCTCCATAACTACCCACACCTTCCTGTTTTGTTTTCTTTCTTTCCCCCCCCAACCCATTTTCCAAGTAACAGCATTGAACACCCAGACAAAAAACAAGTTTATTGGGGCACGAAATGTAGGTTTCTCATTTTCCTGCTTCACTGCACAAAGATTCTTGGTAGTAACAGTTCTACCCTGTTTCAGCTGCAGGGGCACCCTGCGTGCCCCACAAACCTGTTTCTTCCAGCAGTTGTGAGGTTGCTGCCCCTTCTTGAGCAGAATCAGGTTTCCCAAAAGACAGAACAAAAGGATGGGAGAAGACAGGAAAAAAAAGCATTGGTTCTGAGGACACAGGGTACAAATCACTCCCTGGGAGTGGGGTGATTTATGTTACTGCACCTGAAACGACCTGGAAGAGAAACAGGCCTGAGTTTGGGCAGCCTGAGGGCTCTGGTTGTGCCCTGCTGAGCCTGGTGGAAGTTTTATATTTAACTCTCAGTGAGTAGAATATCTGAATCCTCTGCAGACTGAAGGGGACAGGTAGACCAGGGACTTAGCCAACTGTCAGTCATCCCCAGAAGGAATTCCCTCTTAAACTGCCTTTGACAGTTACTCTTGGTCTTGTACCAGTACATCTGAGGTGGGATTATTTCCATGATGCATCTCAAGAACAGAAAACAGGCTGGCACTGGAGCTTTGTTGTCTTTTTTTGTTGGCCTGTGGTTCAGCCTCCTGGTTTTAGGCTCCCTTCAAAGGCTGGACTCTGTTCCTCAGTGAAGAACTTCTGAAAAGGCCTGGAAGGGAGAATTTCATCTTTGCAGTCGAAACCCTTTGGCTTTGGGCTTTGTGACACTGGCTGATCTGAGCAGAGCTCTTTTTCTAACGAGATTCCAAGGCTGTTAAGAGCTTTTTTTTTTGTTTTTCTCCACAGTCAAAATAGTGCATTTTTTTGGCCTCATTTTGTTCTCAGAAGCAGCTGAATCATGTTAATGGCACCTTTCCAAAAGGAGCAGATAATTCTAGGGGAATTTTTTGGCCCGTAAGGCTGAAATTCTTGAAGTGATCAGCAAGTGAGAATGGAGTTTGATGGTAGGTAGTGTCAAGTAGGCTGTCTTGGAAAGGAAACCAGGCACTAGGGTTTGCCTGCTTTTGTTTTTTTTCTCTGAAATCACTGCACTGTGTGTGTGGACACGCTGCAAACAGCGGGAGGTGGTGGGTGGAATGGATCTGGCTCTGCACCCCTAGCATCAGGAGACTGGATTTTACCACCAGTTCCAAAGCACAACTGCACCAAACCCAGATCAGCAAGTGCTGACCCAGGCCTCTGATAGGGTTGCATAATGTGCTCATTAAGGAGGTGCACAAGAGCTTCTCTTGCTCATCGATTATTAATCTGATCGTGGTCTGTCTCTTGGTATTTAGGTCTTTCAGCAAGCAAGAAAGAAGCCACTCAGAAAAAATGGCCTTCACAAGTTACTATCCCCATCCTCACCACGGCAGTGAGGTTGTCACCAGCTCCACCACGCTGCCTGAGAACCACAAGCTCTCAGAACTTTCCAGGCCGGATAGCAGGACTTCTGCTTTTGGCCCGTGCCCAGCAGAGGCCAGGAGTCACTACCCGGAGCAGAAGCAAGGCTTTAAACCCTTGTTCCTCAACCTTACTCCTTCTGGATCTGGCCAGTCCTCCCCTAATCCCCCCACCCAGGCTCCTCCAGACTTCCAGGGTGCGGGTGACGGGCAGGCTCTGAGACAGCAGCAGGCCAAACGGGATGCTGTTCCCCCCGAGGGCTGTGCTAACGTTCAGACACAGCCTCTGGATGCTCTCCAGGAGGGATCCCCCGAGGCTCCCACGGAAGAAGCGATGTGGAGAAGGAAAGCTGGGACTCCACACCGCGCCCTGCCCCCCAAAGCCACCTGGGCTCCTCCGCTCAACGGCTACCCAAAGGCCGTGGCGTCTCCTCCGGCACCCGCACCCAAGTTCTCCCAGGGCTGGCAGTCCCTGGCAACACAGAGCAGCACTTCTTCTGACCCAGAGACTCCTTCTCCCCAGGCCACCACCCACCTGCGGATCTCCGAGTCCATCCTGCAGCTCACGCCCCCGCCGCAGGAGGACGAAGACGACGAGGTGTTTGTACCCCCTTCCCAACCTGCTGCCATTGCTCTGCCCTTCTCACCCCCGCTGCCAGCCCAGCCCGAGCCAGAGCAGAGCCCTCCCGCTTCTGCCAGCAGCCCAGAGGAATTCCCACCTCCTCCCCCAGTGCTGGAGCTGGAAGGGAATGGGGCAGCTGGAGACAGATCCCCCGGGATGACAGAGGAGGCCAAAGCGAGGTAAGGAGGGGCTGGAGGGCAGCTCGGTGCCCATCAGCAGGGCAAGGGGGTTATGGGTGAGAAGCTCCTCTGGTCTCCTGGCCCTTACTGTACACATTCCAGTGGGGTGGAGTTAAATTGTCAGCCAACCCCTTCCAGTCACTGGGGTTTGAGTGGGAACTATGGAATAGAATGCTAGACGTGTCTGGGTTGGAAGGGAGCTCCACAGCTCAGCCATCCAACCCTCTTCTGAGAGCAGGGCCATCTCAGCTAGAGCAGGGTGCTCAGAGCCTCCTCAAGCCCCACCTGGAATGTCTCCAGGGATGGGGCCTCCACCACCTCCCTGAGCAACCTGTTCCAGTGTTTTTTTCCAGGAAATAACTCCTTCTTTATTTCTGATCTCAATCCACTCCTTTCTCATTTCAAACCATTGCCCCGTGTCCTTTCACTCCAGGCCTTTGGAGACAGGCCTTCTCCACCTGGGGCTGTGGTAGTGGTTGGCTTTTCCAACATGGGAAGGACATGGGTGGGACTGGCAGGGGGTGAGATGAGGAGACCTGTCACTCACCAGTTCTTTCTGTGTTGGAATGACAAAACAAGGGGAAATGTCCCTCTGCTGCCAGTGGCTTCATGGTGTGGGCCTGTCCCTGCCAGAAGAAGTGAGACACAAGAATAAGTGAGAGAGAAGGGAAATTTGGTTGTCTTAGGCTTTTCACTGTGGTAAGTTTACCTTCACCTCATAGAAATTTTCTGTCTGTAGCAGCTTCAAACCCTTTCCCAAAGCCCTGGCTGAGAAGGAGGTAACGGGGTTGGACACTGGTGACAACAACTGGCCCACCTCCCCACCTGCATCCAAGAGGACTAGCTCTCCTGCTGCTGGGGAGAGGCAGCAGCAGATCCCTGCTGCTCCTGAAGGGCCTCCCAGTGCTGACAGGCAGCCCATAAGTCACCCAGAGGGTATCCACAGGGAGCCAGCTGGCACTGCTGGGGCACCAGGAGGCCTGGACTCCGGGACACTCAGTGCAGCACCTCCAGTGAAGACAAAGACCCCAGAGGAGATGAAGTCAGAGGCTCTAGCAAAGGAAATTGTCCACAAAGACAAGTCTCTGGCTGATATCCTGGATCCGGATTCCAAAATGAAGACAACCATGGACTTAATGGAAGGGATTTTCCCCGGGGGAAGCAGCTTGCTGAAGGAGAACAACATGAAAAGGAGGATGAGCCAGAGGAAGGCTGTCAGGACAGCCCTTGGAGATGACACGTGAGTGCTGCTTGTTCAACTGGGGGGCTTAATGTGGCAGCAGAACCCACTGCTGTGACCTGCTGCTGCAGAAAGATGATGAGAGGCCATATCTGGGAGGGAGGGAGAGAAGGATGGGGCCAGCCACTCTTACAGTGGGATGCAGGGATCAGCCCAGGTTTTTTTAAGATGGAGACTCCAGTGACAGTGGGAGAACCACATAGAAATAAGGAGTTACCCAGAGCCAGTGGTCAGCCTGACCATCTCCAGCTGCTGCACCTTCGGGAAAGGTCTGATCCTGTGGCCAGTTAGCCACAGAGTGGCTCTGCTGTGCTGTTCTGTCTGCCTGGAAGCAGCTGACAAGCACCCCCTGATGGCAGGAACAGGCCACATCCCTTGTGGTTGATGACACTGGGAAGATACCAAAGGGGGAGTGCTGGAAAACCGTGGATCTAGGCCTGGGAGAAAGTCAGGCTCAGGCTCAGCTCCTCCTTTTTCTTCCCTGCGGTGTAGGAGAGAAGAAAAGGAAGCTCCTGTAACCCTGGTCACGTGTCCTGCTTATTACAACGTTTCAGCACCCAAAGCAGAGCTGCTGAATAAAATCAAGGACTTGCCAGAAGAAATAGGTGAGGAGGAGGAGCTGCTGGACATCAATGAGAAGAAGGTAAATTCCACTCACGCCACCATTTGCTGGTTACATCCCTGAGATGAGCCCTGAAGTGAAGGGTGTCTCTATGTGATGCCAACTCATGGCAGTCCCAGGTTGCCAGGGGCAGTTGGGTGCATCAGTGCCACCAGTGCAGCTTCGTTAGGGGGATCTGGATTGAGTGGAGAGAGCTGGTCTGAGCTGGGCCTGTCTTGGGCCAAATGCTGAGTGTGCAGGTGGTCAGAGCCAGGCCCTGTCCCACAGCAGGGAAGGAGAAGGGAGAGGTGAAGTGACTTGAGCAAGGACAGCTCGGGTTAGAAGCAGGAACAGAGGCCAGCTCAGGTTTCTCCTGAGAGCTCTCCTCTTCAGGGAAGCCAGTTCACCCCTTCAGCCTGCCCTCAGCCCTCACTGCCCCCAGACAAACACTGCTTTTTCCCCACACTGTGTTGTTCCACAAACCTGCTGAAAGCCACGTCCAAGCAATTCCTTCTTTCTTGCTAAGCCCCACGTACCTAGTGAGTGTCAGCTCAGCCCCCTGCCCTGCCACCAACACAGCTTCCACTCCTTTTTCTGCCACTTGCACTGTACAGCTCTGGCTCATACAGAACATCACAAGACACTCCAGGCCAGGGCAGGGAGTGGGAAAATGTTCAGGAGATGTGGCTGGAGCTGTTTTCACTCAGAGCCTTTCAGGAACCTCAGAGGGAGGGAGGTGGGTATCAGAAGGCACAGGGAATCAGTTCTCCCTCTTGCTGATGGTAGAACAACTGTATCTCCCTGCAGTCTGCTCAGGTATTCAGCTTGTTTCCCAGATGTGGAATTTCAGGTTTCTGTTTCCTCCTTCCTGTTACCTTTGTTGGCCCTGTCACACTCTCTCCATGAGCGGGGTGATGCGGGCTGTCACCGACAGAGTGGTTGCATTTCCCTCCCGACAGGCAGAGCTCATCGGCAGCTTGACCCACAAGCTGGAGATCCTGAAGGAAGCCAAGGAGGGGCTGCTCGCAGACATTAAGATGAACAATGCCCTCGGGGAGGAGGTGGAGCTGTTGATCAGCAACCTGTGCAAACCCAACGAGTTCGACAAGTACAAGATGTTCATTGGAGATTTGGACAAGGTGGTGAACCTCCTGCTGTCCCTCTCTGGACGCCTGGCCCGCGTGGAGAACGTCCTCAGTAGCCTGGGGGAAGACTCCAGCAGTGAGGAGAGGGTAGGTACCTCACACCCACAGCACTTTGGGGCTGCACACCCCAGGGTCACAGTGCCCATCCCAGGAGCAGGTAGGTACCTCACACCCACAGCAGCTCAGGGATGCACACCTGAGGGCCACAGTGCCCATCCCAGGAGCAGGTAGGTACCTCACACCCACAGCAGCTCAGGGATGCACACCTGAGGGCCACAGTGCCCATCCTAGGAGCATCCTTGTGTGAGGTCCTTACTATAAGCAGTAGGAAAAGTGGTTCTGTCCCTGGGAAACTTCACCCCAGTTGGAATAAATGTCTCAGATCCTGAGGCTTTTGTCTGGAATCTGAGTGGCTGTGCTCAGGACAGAGTGGCTGGAGGAGAGTTGTGTTGTGGAACAACCCCCCCTGTGCCTTTTGCCTCAGCTGAAGCCACGTTTTAACCTGCCCTGCGTGGCTGCCAGACACAAAGGCAGATTCTCCTGGTGGTTGTTGCTTTCAAGCAAGTTTTACTCTCTTTCTTGTGCCTCCTGCTAACATTCAGAGCCTGATTCAGTGGGATTCACATTCAATCCCACCCCAGGCTCTTGATGGGAAACTTAGCAGCCATCCCACCCCCTCCCCCAGAGGGGGAGGGAGGAGAGGGGGTCTCGGGGCTCCTCTGACAGCCTGTCTCTGGCACACAGAGCTCGCTGAGGGAGAAGAGGAAACTGCTGGCTGGCCAGCACGAAGACGCCCGGGAGCTGAAGGAAAACCTGGACCGTCGGGAACGGGTGGTCTTGGAGATCCTGAGCAACTACCTCTCCGAGGAGCAGCTGCAGGATTACCAGCACTTTGTCAAGATGAAGTCGGCTCTCCTCATCGAGCAGCGAGAGCTGGACGATAAAATCAAGCTGGGCCAGGAGCAGCTCAAGTGCCTGATGGAGAGTCTCCCCCCGGGCTTCGCGCCCAGGGACGCGACAGCGGCGGCCGCCCTGGCTGCAGCGCCTGCTACCTCCGCCGGGGTCACTGGGACAGCACCTCCAGCTGCCTCTGCCTCGCTGCCACCCTGCCTGGGGGGACCTGGGATACAAGCCTGAGCCAGTCTGTTGCATCCCAGATCAATCTCCACAAAGACAGTGGCTGGAGACAGGTTTCAAAGGAGATTGGAACGAAGGAAGAAAAAGAAAATAGCGATAATAAAAGGGTTTATTTTGCTTTCCTTCCAGCCCTGCTTCCTGGAAACTTAAATCAGTGTGGAGGGGAAGCTCCTCCTGGCCAGAGATGAGCAAGAGTCTCAAGAAAGTTAAACCTGTTACCTTTAATAAACACCACCTCCTCTCTTCCCTCCCTTTCCTGCCTCCCTGGCACCTCATTAAATAATGAAGGATCTGAAAGAATGAAGCCTTAAAAATAAAACCAACCCGTTCTACTGAACACTATTGCTATTTATATTTTTTAAAGAACAAGACAGAATGTGTAAGTTTTTGTACATACTCTCTAATCAGTGACTTGACTCGACTTTGTTCTGTATGTAGAAAAGACATTTCATTTTGTATTTTGTGAAAACTTTAACAAAAAGAGGGAACCCCAAAGATAGTCGTGCAGTAGCTTGGAACATCTCTCCGTGGTTGTGTTGCTGTTGTTGTTGGGTTGTTTTTTTTAATATAATAAAGGGCTACCAGAAGAAGCTTCAACCCATTTGAACACGTGCTAAATACACCCTGAATACAACAGGACGACTGATGCTCTGAAGCCACCTCATCAGAAATTGGTTTACAAGCTCAAAGGGGCATTACCTGGAAGGCAGATGTTCTCCTCCTCCCCCCAGAAAGACCCTGCACCCCCATCCAGCAGCCAAGAGCCTAGTGCAGAGACTACTGGACTACTTCCTAGTGCTTTTGGGGGGCACTCAAGAGCAATTATTGAAGTGGAATTGCAGGAAAACACTGGGGGGAGCTGTTTGAATCCCATCAAAACGTTTCATTTGTCCTACAAAAACAAACCAACCAACCTACTTCAGTTTAGTTTATTATATTTAAAAGTTGTTTTCATTGAGTGGTTTGTTGTGAGGATTTTTTTTGCAGCCACCTTACCAAAACAAATCAAGGAGACTTGGCAAATGTGGCAGGTGTTTGTGAAGAGTCCCAGAGCAGCCAACAGCACATTGTCCAGTTAGGAAGTTACCTAAATTCTTATATAACAACTTGGATCTGCAGGTAAAAAGTGACTTGAAGCCTATTTCTGGTGTATGCACTGCTCAGCTCATCATTAGGGAAACCATCTTTGTTCAAAAAACTAAAACTGGTGCTACAAAGCAACAGGGTGCCTCGTTTCCCAATGGGTTACGTTGTGTTGAAACAGCATTTTTGCAGAGTCAGCATTCCTTAAACTATTCAGTTTCCAGCCTATTTCTGAGGATTAAAGGCAGATAGAAATCATCATCCCTAGCCTCCTGCTCTGGCTGTAGAGAGCTGGGCCACACTTCTGGGAAGTTTGAGGGTCAGCATGGCCATTGCTGTCCCAGCAGCCATGCCCAGTGTGAGGGAACAGGACAAGAGCTCCCGAGGCAGGTGCCAGCAGCATGATGCTCTCTGGTGCTCAGCAGCTTTGTCAAACCTCCCTCTCCCCCAGCCCTCACGTGCTCAGAGCCACATGCTGCATCCACAGTCTGCCCTCCTGTGCCACGTGATAGAAACACTGGGAAAAATCTAGTCATCCAACTTAGAATTGGCTTTTTTTTTTTTTTCTCCTCATCAGAGCCCTTGGGCCACTGCTGGTCACAAGGAATTCAGGTCAGATCCTCTCCTCGAGGCTAACTCTAGTCAAGAGCATGTGCATGCATCAAGAGCTCTGATGGTTCTAAGTTTATACACAAGATCTTTTGTGAAGGTTACCTACAAAAATCAGTCAAAATGCAGAACGCCAAACCAGTTGACACATCAGGCCTGATCCATCATCTCTGCAACTGAGCCCCTCTGGTGATTGCTTAGGCTGGTAATTAACAAGCCAAACGGGTGTTTCATACTTCACACAAATCCTGAGCATTGATGTGAGGAGGGACCTGTCGCTGGCAAAATGGGAATCTGAGTGAGATTTTTACAGCAGTGCCCACACTGTAAATCAGTGGGAGCAAACTGGGGGCACCTCTGGAGACCTGATCCCCAGATTTCTCTGTTTTAGTCAACTGGCCAAGCCTTTACATCTTGGCTTGACCCGCCTGAGGTGGGTTTCTTCCTTTCTATCCCTTCCAGGGGGGTTGTGCAGTGTGGCTTGGCCATGTTCCTATGGCACTGCTGCTCCTGCCTCCTACTCTTCAGTTGTAGGACACAAACTCCTTGTCCTACAGCCCTCATGTCACAGGGTTTTCCTAATAACACCTTAGCAAGCAAGCATAGTTTGTGTTGCACAACTGAATGTATTTATGTGACCAGAGTGGTCTCAGTCTGAGAGATGATCCTTCCCTGCCTGGTTTGGCCAGGCTCTGCTGTTCCCCCTCCCTACAACTTGCAGAAATGGGCTGAATTCAAGGTGTCAGGTCATCCAGAGGGTGCCTGCCAGCTGCTTACAGCATCACAACCTCTCCAGCTGCAGCTTGGTAGGGGTAAAAATCCTTAAAAACCCCCTTCTTGCCCATCACAAAATGGCGGGGGCTGGAGAGGGCCAGGCTCGACAAGATGGCGGGAAGCAGGCGCTGGGGCAGCTCAGCACCCTCTCCTGGCCCTGGGGACAGTGCCTGCCTGGACTGGGATTTGGGGTTGGAAAAAGGGCTCGTTTTCCACTAGACCATCAAGAAAAGGTGGCACATTTGAGCCAGGCTGCCTTTTTTTTTTTTTTTTTTTTTT
>JAOEGS010018758.1:0-30411 GCA_025447755.1 Corythornis vintsioides
ACATTAACAGTATAGAGCAAAAATGAGAACAGAAAAAGTTACATTTCATCCCTACCATTTTCAACAGTGTCTTCCTAATTTGAAATTGCAGTGGTTCTATGAAATTGAGTCATGTTTGATTCTTTGCTTGACCTTTTGTAGCAAGAGGCAGGTATGGGGGAATATTCAGTCGCCTATGAACATGTTACACTAATGAACACAGACTTGGGAAGGGAGGGCAAGGGGAGGGTTGTGCTATCAATCCTAAGAAGTTATTTTCCATTCCCTTGCCTCCCATCCAGAGGATGTTCACTGCTTTTCAGAAAGTGTTTAGCTGATACAATCTATCCTATTGTGATTTTTAATTTACAGTGCAAGTGTCTGACTGATGTTGCTAGTTAATGTAGAGAATATGTTTCTGTATATGTTTCATCTGCATAGTTTAGGCTGGGTTGAAATCCCATCAATTGGCAGTGTTAACTCTTATGCAGCATAAATAAAGCCTGCATGGAATTATGAATTGGGAGTTAAATGAAGGGAGGCAGAGATAATTCCAGCTGTCACTATCAATATTACCAAATTCTTGGGTGGTTTTTTTTAATGCACACTTTTCCTATTTTAAATACTAGTTTGGGAATATATATGAATAAAACAGGAAACCAATTTTGACTCAGATTTTGCTGCCTCTGGTAACAGACAGGTGATGAACTGATGCACACACAGAGCACAGCCAGTATTGCCCACATCCTGACTTGTGTGGAGGGCACCATCTGCCTCCCCTTTGAGAAGCACCTGTATTTTGATACACACACAGCTCCTCCTTCAGCACTTTGTGACTTTCAAAGTCATAGTTTAAGGGCCTTTAGTGCAACCTCCTTGTGGGGACAGATTAGCTGAGAGGGCAAAAAGCTGGGATAGAAATCTTTTGTCAGATGCCAATAAACAGGAAGAAAAAAAAATAAATAGTGACATTAAAACCATCAAATATGTGCAGACACATTTACCTATAAACAGACCAGAAGGCTCAGGTAAATAATCCTTCCTCCCTCAATCAGCTGGGGGTGTGGAGGCAAAGTAAGTGACTGAAAATTGCTGTTAGGCTGAAGGTCTGAAAGAGAATTTCCTCTGTTCTTTTCATCTCTGTTTATCTGTTTTAATCTTGGAGACAGAACAAAACAATATGTTTCACAGGCATCCCTAGCCTATCCAGCATAGCTCCACTTGCTGCGTGTTACTCTTCAGCACATTGATGATTTTACACATCCACATCCTAAAATATGTAGGGAATAGCTCCCTCCCCTGAAAAATACAAGGTATTGCTGCAAACCAGAGAGGACCAATCTGGTACCTATCTCTTACGTGTTAAAGGGAAGATCAGCCTGATTAATTGGATTGCTGTTGTAAATTGCACTTGCTGATCCAGTTGTACAGTATCTCCTGTATTTTTAGAGCATGCAACTCGTGAATTATAGTCGGACAGCTAGGTCATAAATTCATTTACATATATAATAAAACCTTTAAGAAATTTAACATAAATAGCTCAGTAAGGAAATTCTTTCCTAAAAATAAACAAACTATTCATCTCTTGAACTTCTTTCTCTGACTGGAGAGCTTCTACATTCTTCTAATAAAAAGAGAGAAAAGAAGCATTTGTTTCATAGTCAGCATGTAGTCAGCATGATAGTGTAGGAATACAAATACTGCAAGATCTGCAGATGTTGGGTCAGACCATCTATCATAACATCTTGTCTCAAAAAGTATTTGATGTCCAGTGCTTTGAGAACAGTGCAAGACTAGACCTTTTCCTAAAAAAAAAACCCCAAACCCAAAGCCCCCCCAAAAAACACTTTGCTGAAAGATCAGGGCTTGATGCTTCAGAGTTCATTTTCCTCTGTAAGGTGTAAGAAGTAAATTTACCAAAGATGAGAAGTGGTTTAGATAATATTTTCTGCTTGTATTTCCTTAACTGGTGGTTGGAAATATCCACACTAATTGGTACCCCTGGGTGCAACAGCAATACAATTAATAAATCTAATGTGAGCATTGATCAAAGTCTCTATCTTCCCCTAGTGGTAAGATTCAAAATATGAAATTACAATGAACACTAGAATGGATTAAAAGAAATAATATCTGTAATAACAAACTTCTGTGATGCTACCCAGCAAATCTGAAAAGCTATTTTAGAGTTCAGCAAAAGGTGCCTAGGCAGATTCAGAGCAGTAGCTGAGAGGAAGCTAATTCCAGAGGATTGCTGGTCAGAATGCAGCAATTCCTTTTCTATCTGTCCCTTACATCACAACATATTTCTGCATCTGTTTTTCTAAGGTACATCTGATTTTGGACTTGGTGTTAATAAATGTAGCATGAAAAGTCCATTTCTCCTCCCCCAAGCACTGATTATGTTGTAAGTAGCCTACAGCTAAATTCAGCTAGAATGTGATCTGTGGTGGCCAAGAAAGAGTTTGTAAGATATTAGCCAACTGCTGAACAAAATCTGTTCCAGTTCAATTGTATTCTTGATCCAGGCTTAGTCCTTCATATCACAGACCTTCTCAGAATTATGAAACTAAATCAGAAGACTATCATCTTGAGCACACTCCACTGATATCTAGGGAATTTTTGCCATTAGCTCCAAATAACACCAGGATTAAGCACCTAAACAGTCAGAGCCCTGATGTAAATGGACAAGTCCTCTTGTGTGGCATGAAAACTGCTCTCCTCAGAATCAAAATGCTCCCTTCTGGTGTAAAGTGGGTGGAAGGAGGGAGACAGTTGGATTTTAAAACTGAACAAATAAGTTTATATGTTGACATTAGCTAGAAATTTATATAATATCATAAGTTTTCCAGATCCTATGTATTTTTCACATCCAGTTTTAGAATATACTGTTAATCTTGTTAATAGCACCTGCCAAAGAGTCTAGTATTTTTATTCCCACAAACATATTTATTTTGATTCTGAAAGTATGAGTGTAAAGAAGCATTTCTTTACCTTTAGAAATGTAAATGTTGGCTCTCAAAACATCCTCCTCAGACTTACACAAGTATGAATTTAGTCTGCTCTATTGAAAACAGTTAATAAATGCCAATTTCAGACTCTTTTGTTTGATTTTCCAACAAGAATCTTCACAGTGTTTATACACATAATTTTCAACATATGCTTACTAACATTGTGTAACCCACTAGTACTTAAAAAGTAGATCCAGGCATATGCTATTTTAATAAGAAGCCATTAAAACTGTCTCTCAAATATGAATCTCAATCATTTTCCAGCATCTGATCTGCAAAATACCAAGGCATGTTTAGAGCAAAAGCAAACTGCTAAGCTTCTTTGTTTTGACCATGAAATATGGCACAAGAGTCCTTGTGAAATCCTCACTCCTTGGGAAGGATTTTAAAGAAGATGGAGTAGATGCATGGCCATTTAGGTTATTAACTGTCGAATAACTGCACTATAATCCTCTAAAAAAAAAAGGACAGTAATATATCAAAAAGAATATTGTCTTCCTTTACATTATAAGACCCAATAGTAAACTATAATGAAATATGCTGAGACTATTGAGGAGCAGCTGAGGGAGGTCACTCGGTTTGTTCAGCTTGGAGAAGACTGAGGGGTGACCTCACAATGCACAACTTCCTCGCAGGAGGCAGTGGAGTGGGGGGATGCTGATCTCCTCTCTCTGGTGGGAGGGGGGGGATGCTGATCTCCTCTCTCTGGTGGGAGGGGGAGGTGCTGATCTCTTCTCTCTAGTGACCAGCATCAGGACACGAGGAAATGGATTGAGGCTGCATCAGGGGAAGTTCAGATTGGACAGTGGGAAAAGGTTCTTCGCTGGGACAGTGGTTGGTCACTGAATTGGGATCCCTGGGAATGTGGTGACAGCACCAACCTGCCAAAGTTGAAGGAGCATCTGGAAGGTGCTCTTAAGTCATACAGTTTAGTTTGAGGTGGTCTTGGAAGTTGACTTAATGATGCTTATGGATCCCTCTCAGCTTGAGCTATTCTATGATTGTAAGCAATGTGAGCTAAAGAACTGTTGGTCCATTCATCACAAAGTTACAAGGGGAACTGTAAACTCTCAAACTTTTTACATTTTCCTCCAGATGTAATTGCAAATCAATTTTGAGTCAATTAACTGTAAAATTCTGATAAGATATAGCTCTGTCTCTCCCATTTGACAGGAGCTGAGGAAAAGTATAAGAAACAGTAATGATGAATAATGTCCTTGATGTGCCTTAGTGGTTTAGGGATGTGCTGTGCCAGGGAGTTCATATTTCTAATTAGTCAGGAATAGCCTGGAAGTAGGAACTGTTAGGCAATTAACTGTGGGCATAAATCCCATCAGGAGTTAAGCACAGACAAGCTTTTGGTGAAATCCAGCCCTTCTTGAAGTTGAAAGCAAAACACACCTATTGATTTCAGCCACATCAGCAATAGATTGACCACATCATTTACCAGTTCACCAGCCATTTTGTCCTTGATCTGTTTGCTTTTCTCATCTTTAATGAATCCAGTGCAAAATTCACCTCACATTTCATGCTGAAAAGGTGGCATCACCAGTAGCTTTTTCAATTCACAAGAGCAAAATGTTGAGACTTTCAGCTGATGGCCTAAAGCCCTGGCTAAATTCATCTAGTATCTCCTGCAGTGAGATGATCAGGTTGCAGTGAGGTAACACCAACCCTGGCTGCAAAACAATCTTCATTGCTTGCGGCCTTTTGAACTGAAAAAGTTAAAATCAAATGGAACAGGGTGAACTTAAGAATAATGTAACCTCTGGTGCATTGCCTGAGAAATCATTCCCTGTGACACTGTGTAGACTAAAGATCCTGTGCAGGGTATAACAGACCTGATGAGCTTGTGTCATGAATGCATTCAACTAAAAGTTGTTGTCTTCTAGTTGATTTCTTTCAACATTCAGAAAGTCTCTAAATGATTAAAGGAAAAGTGGAATTTGTTATAGATTTTTTTTTTACAGTCTTTACACAAGGAAGAATTATGTGCAACCTTAAGCTTAAATCTATTTCCAGTGTTGGAGCACCAGCCTGGACAGGGGCTCTAATTAGCATCTGCACTTATTTAAACAACAGTATTGAATGTCTGGGCTGCTACAGTTCCCATCTTAGTTTAGAAATCTGATTTGTTATGGAAATTATTCTTGTGCTTCTGAGAGATTAATTTACTGGGGAACTTTAAACAGCAAAGAAAATTTGTTTTCTTATTTAAACTGTGATAGTTTTGCCCAAATACTCAGCTCAGAAACAAGCAATGAAAATGGAAGCTGAGCCACAGAAAAACTTATATGCCAAAGAACACATCTCATTGAAACAATAAATATATTTATATTTATTTATAAAGAACTTAACATTTGCCTTTATTGATAAAGCTGGTGGAAGTCTTTTCCACTTTGTAAAGCAGGCAGAAAACTGGCTGAGAGGTACTTGTGGATCATGAGGAAATGCCAATCCACTGGAAGTCACAACTCCTTCCTCCATCCTCTGCAAAGAAGGTATTTTGGGACATAAAACCTGCTATGATGGGGCCTGGAAGGTCTACGAGTCTCTGCTTTATGTTCACACAAGAAAACAGTCCCCCGTGAGTGGCACATGTTAAATGAACCAGTCAGATCAGAGAAGACACAAATCTCACTCTGTGTTGCACTCCTTAGACACCACTTACATTTAGAAAATAAAAATAAATTTAGGTGGCTATCACATGCTCATTTCCTTTCAGAGTGAGGCAACAGGACAGAATTATAACTAAATCCATATGACAGACTTCTCACCTAATCCTTCAGTTCCCTCTGAGGGCATGTGAAGTACAGCAGTGGTAGCAGCACCTTGCACATGCATGTAGGAAAGAGTGTTCAGGGCTCACCAGTTCAACAGAAGCAGTGACAGAGCTTTGGTAGCACCAGGGAGGTCAGACAATTTCCTTATGTTGTGGCTACATTTTACTTTTTCATTGAGTCTTTCTGATTTTTCTTTTTTTCCTCTCCACAGATCATTATGGAATTATAATGTGAGAAAGGTGTAATTTCAGCTTTTATGCTTTGAGTGATGTTCCTCTAATTTGCAATCAGTTAATTAAGGTCTGACATGGCTCAGATATTCTTCACACTTCTAGTGGTTGGCCATCTGCGTTTCACTAATAAATAAGCACTTTAATGGCTGAAATACTTAATAAACTTTCAGTGAGAGAAGAGGGAAATTAAGTCAGTTCTTTCATTATGAAAATATGCTGTGCTATCTAATTGTTCCAAAACAGATGTCACTCAAATTCAGTTAAGCTGTTTAATGAGCTACGTGCTTATTACTAATTTGACTGAAGGTTTGACACAGTTAAAATAAATACAACTGGCTGGTAAGGTTTTAGTATCTCACATTTCTGCTTTCTGCTACTTCTCCAAAATTATCACTTCAATGTGTGTTGGGTTTTTTTCCCCTTATGATACATGGCAAATTTGCACTGTCTGGTCTGAAATCAGGGTTTATGCATGTTAATAACAAACATATTTTTCTTATTTTCACTTCCAACAGTGTAGTTTTGGTCTCACAAAGACTGTGTCAAATGATTTAAATGTGAGGTAACCATGAATGTTGTTGGTTAAATAGACAGCAAAGCTTCCCAAGAAAGATCTTGCTTTTGTGATTTAGCTCTTTTTTGAGTGGGGGGGGGATTGTTTTTGTTAGTGACAGACTGGGATAGATATTAAGGCTGTTTTTCCTCTGTAAACAATTTCTTAAAATACACATTTTACAACATGTTAATGAAATATATAAGTTCATTGTGGATTATTAAGTAAAACACATGCAATATTCACTGATTAAGAAAATGTTATTTAGCACTTCAGTTTTTTTTATAATGTGCTTCCCTTTTCCTTGTTTCCCTCATCCTCCTGACTTTAATTAGCTAATTATTGCTTAGTAGTTATTCCATAAAATTCAGAAAAGATTATCTCTGTTACAAGCTTAAATCCATGCTGCAGGTTTCATGGCCACATTGTGAGGTGGCTGACCCAGTCCTTCCAGGCAGCAATGTGAAATTGTGTAGACTAGGTGGTCTTTTAAAATCTGATTTTCCACCAGACTCTACACAAGTAGCCATTTCTTATAAGCAAATGAATTTTTTTCAGATGTGCTGATAATTCCAAGATGGTGACCTAGAACCAAACAGAAATGATGAAATAAACCCTAAAGCTGCTACTGTGGATGAATGGCTCCTGCTAAGGACCAAGAAGCCTATCCTTCAGAAAATTCATCTCAGGTCAAGGCTCTCTTATTTCCAGACTCCACAATGGGAAGCAGACAACCTGGGAGCCCTGAAGGCCCAGAGCCCTGCACATGGTGGTGCAGCCCTAGAGCAATAGACCCTGAAAAACAAGGGTCTTCAGCATCTGGTGCTGCCAGGAGGCTGGCAAACCTCCAGCTGAGCACTGTCTGTATTCAACAGAAGGGTCTGAGTGTGGTGCTGTTCTGCAATATGTTCACAGTTAGTTGGCATTTCCCATTTTATTAAGTAATTTTTAGCCTACTTTTGCAGCTCACAGCTCATATTTGTGTGGGGTCAGTAACCCACAGCAACAGTTCAGTGCATTTCTCTATCCTTCCAGGAAAATGGGGCTACCTGGAAAGCACTGCTCTAATCTCTAATTATTAAACATGTCTTTGTGTTTCAGAGAACAGCCAAAGATGCTCTTTGAGTAAAGGCATTGCCACAGGGATTTTTAAGCCACTGCAGTTATTTGGTTGTTTTTCTTACCTGTCTCTAAATTTTTTGGACTGGAACTCACCTCATTTGTGCTTTCCCATGTTCAGAAGCCATTCAACTCTCTTGCAAAATAGGTCCATTTATTTCCCTATCAATGTACTAAAGCAAACTTGTAATTGTGAGGACTTTACAGTTCAGAGATGGCTAAAACTCATGACACAGAAAATACTGTAAGTTGCTTTAGTGGAAAAATACAGACATTTTAATCCAGCAGCATGGAAAAGCATAGCCAAACCCAACTCACTTGACAGCCAACTTCAATGCCTACTTCAATGAAAGAAGGGTTCCCAGGATGAAGCTACTCACTTCTCAAAATAAACAATGCTTTCTGCTCCAAGTGCTGCAATTATTCAGCAGAGGAATCAGTTTTTCACATAGGGTACTTATAAGAAAAGGTAAATGTGTCCTGCCAGTGCTCTGAG
Organism: Corythornis vintsioides; assembly: GCA_025447755.1. Taxonomy (NCBI): domain Eukaryota; kingdom Metazoa; phylum Chordata; class Aves; order Coraciiformes; family Alcedinidae; genus Corythornis; species Corythornis vintsioides. Next base: position 8,172 of record JAOEGS010018758.1, read on the forward strand.
CTCAATGAAATCCATGTTGGCATCATTAGTATAGTTCTGAGCTTGGTCTGATCTTTCACAGTCCTAATATATTCCTTTTGGGCAGCTTAGAGTAAGGGTGGTGTATAGCCTGTGAAGCACTGCAAAATACTGTGGGCTTTTCTTGTTAAAAATTCTTTTTTAATACTCTTTTTGAAAATTACTCTGAAATTACAAAGATAATTTTGAAACTTGAACAAATCACCAAGTGTCCTCCAGTACAAAAAATTGTAAGAATTAACCATGAGTTAAACCAGAAAATTAGTACAAATACTTTGTAGTACACTACCCAGGGCTTGCCCTACCTACCTGGTCTTTCTAGCTGTGGTGCTATCTCACTATATGCTTATCAGCAAATCCAGTTTAAGAAGTTACCTCAGCTATTTCTGTTATTTATTCCTACTCCTTAGTTCTGGCAACCCAACTTTTTGTGTGACTGTTCCCACAGCTGCACTTGTGGAGTAATATAGACTGAAGTGATCACAGTTTTTTTAAGCCAAGCCACTTAAAAATTGTTTGGAGAGTTGCCATGCTCAAACCCAGAGAAGATGATCAACTTTTGGAGAGGGCATGTAGGAGAACACAGCTGGGTACTAATATAATTCTGGAAGTGGATTTGCTGCCAGTAAAATAGCAGCTTGTGGGGAGAGAAATCTGCTTCCCTCTAGCTAGTAATTCACTGTAATTTAAAAAATAGAAAATTCTTAGTTAAACTCTTGTTCATCAGATTTTGGTGAGGAAATTGTCAAAATTCAGAAAGAATTTGCAGAACAGGACAGCAAGGTAGAACTGCCAGGCTCTTAATGGCCTCTGGAAGTGAGAAATAATACAGCAGGTTTTGCTGATGAATGAACCCTAGATTTATTGAAGATGAAACTTCTTCCTCTGCATATTGACAGGACAATCCTACTAAATAAGAATAACTATTGGGAAAAAAAGTTGCATTTGCTATTCAACAATGAAGGAAAGTGCACAGATCTTCTAAGTGCTATTTTGCCCTTTACTGTGCAGCAAAGCAGAGAAAAGGAAGCAGGAGCTAGAAATCAGAGGCTAAGGACAAGGATCAGCAAAGAACTTCAGCCCTCAATCTCAGTGCTGTGATTGAAAGGGAAATTACAGATCATCTAGTTCCAATCCCACTGCCATGGGCAGGGATATCTCCCACTAGATCAGGCTGATCAAAGCCTCATCCAGTCTGACCTTGGACATTTAAAAGGAGGGGACATCCACAGCTTCTCTAGGCAACCTCTTCCAGTGCCCCACCACCCTCACAGTAAAGAATTTTCTTGCTAATATTTTATCAAAATTTACTCTCTCAATTTAAAACCATTACCCCTTGACCAGTCACTACACTCCTCAACTTTCCTGTTCAAGTTCTCAAAATAAGAAAGACTAAAGAAAATATCTAAACTCTGTAGCTAGGAAGTGAAAACAAGATGAATATAAAGTATAACAGCTGAATAAATGGACTGGACTGCCCAGACAGTAGCCACTGACTTAAGAAATACTTCATAGATTTTGTCTTTGGATTTTACCCAAAGCCAACTTTGTCATCACCCTCAATTTGTGCATCTTTAAAGTAGGTTTCCATTTGAAAGCATCTTATGTAACCAGAACAACAAGGGTAAACAAGAAAAACTTAAATATCCTCCAGATATATGCCAAAGAGATTCCTATTACAGAATAAAGGGAAGAGTAAAAGGCTCATGCTAGAGGGTTTGTCAAGAAGATCTTATTTACATGGAAGGCACTTAGTATACCATGTCTGCAAATAATAATAAAATCCAGATTAAGAGAATGCCATGGAGAATTTATCAATTCCTTCTTTCACAAATTTATAAACACAAACAACATTTTCTTTCAGTGAGTACATAGGTCCTTGGGGCTGCAGTAATTCCAGTGTCATTAAAAGAAGAGATGTGATAATCATTTGGTCAATTATCTTAAGCCCCTTCCTTCCATTTGCATGTCACTTAGTAGCAGATGCATTAATGGTTAATAGTGCCACTGCCTAAAGTGCAACTGGGTAGAAATGGCAGTGGATTGCTTACTTTTTAAGGGGTTGATTTAGCCTTAAAGATATCACTCTAGTTTTGCACTGTACAAGACAGATGGGTTATTTGTACAGTTAGGCCTTAAGTGTTAACTTCTCTTGATTAAAATGCCCAAGTTCTTTATTGCCAGATATCATTTATGTTGTGTGCATCTAGTACGTGGAAGAATATAGCCTTAAGTGTTTAATAATGTGGTTTTCAGATAGATGAGGAAAGAAGGGCAGAAAACTGCACATTTCTGTCCCACATTTTTTTCTGCTCTTAATTAAGGAAATTGAAATATATATGCATCATAACCAAACATATTTGTGTTTACCAAAACCTCACATCTCATCAAGTTTCTGGCTTTTCTCCATCAGTGAACAGGCTAGAATTTATGGATTAACAACTTTCCTCATTAATTATTATGCTCTCAGTTTTCACGCTATTTAACTATAATCAGGACATCTCAGCCACCAATGTCATGGTGTCACTGTCCTAGTGTGTGTGACCCTGATCCTGTGTCTACACTGGGTGTGTCAGACACTACAGTGTGTCCATGCCCAGGTGCTGGCAGCAGGGGCTGCTGTTTGGCTTCTGTGAGGAGTAGCTGGGGCTGCCCCATGCTGGACACAACCCGTCCCAGGCTGCCCTGATCAACCCACCACAGGGCACAACTGAGCCTCTCACCAAAACGGTGGCACCTCTGAGAAAGGGTAAAACGCTGCAACAACAACGAGGAGAGAGAAAAAAAAGGTGTGAGAAACAGCCATGTGAGTACCAACGTGAGAGAAACTGGAGGGGAGGAGCTGCTCCAGGTGCCCAAGCAGAGATGGTTCAGCAGCCTATGGAGGTGACCCACTGTAGCCTGAAGTGGGCACCCCAAGTGGATATCTCCTGAAGGAAATGTGGAGAAAACCAGGGACATACTGGTATGTTCTATGCAAAACGATGGTGTTTTGCACCAATTAGCTGCCAGTATCATTTCTTATTACCTGATAGATTTGTTCAGGATAGCCCCCTAGATCCCAAAGAAATGTCAGTCTCCAAGTGATGGTGTTTCTATGCTGACAAAGATGGACAGACTTCAGTTCTAGTAAAATAAACTGAACAATCCATAGTTTGGTTGGACTGGATGGGGAACCTAAGTATACCAACTATGGGGATAAATACCTAAAGAATTAAACACTCAAGGAAGATAGTTGATCTTCAACAACCAAAAAAAACCTTTTCTTAATAACAGTGCCTCTTTTGAGGTCTCTGCTTTATTTGAACAAGTAGTTTTATTATGTTTTTCATCAGACATTTAATTTACTATTTCATTTAAGTTTCAGATCAGAATTCTTTATCAGAGCTTTATTACCAAAAGCTGAGTAGAGCACAGTCACATTTTTCCTTGTGTCAGTTTCAATTGGAATTGATTTCCAATTTTGATTTGCTTTGCTGCACGTGTTCTTGACATGTATTTGGTACAGCTCTGTGCTTTCCTGACACATATTAGCTGATGACCTCAATATTTAAAATTAGGCTTGTGTACCTTTGCCATAGCCACTAAGAAATGAGTTAAGCATTCCCTGCTCCATCACATCAGATCAGACACCTCTTTACCCAGATTGAAAAGTAGGCCAAAGACATTTACATTTTTCCAGGCTAACAGAAGAGATAAATGAGCTTTGAAAACTATTGCCATTTTAACAATGCCTTGGTAAGCTTGATGTGAAAAGATACACTTAATAAGGTATCATGGATAATACAGTCCTTGCCAGAGATGTGAGCAGGCCCTAACACTTGGTGAAGTGCAAGAATGCATCCAGCTAATGATGAACGTTGTCATTTTGCCAAATTCTATTTCCACACATTGAGTTTTCAAAGGAAAAACAAAGTGACCTCTCTCAAATGACATAGAAACTATTTCCAGTAACTGAAAACGGAGAAATTAAACTTATTTAGAAACATAATTGTGAATTAGCAAGCAAGATAGTCACATGTACAGATTGCAGCAATATTCAAAAGATTAGTCATCAAATCACAGATCATAGAAGTCAACAAATTTGCATCAAGATTTTCAACCTACAGTACCTGATCTTTAAAAGTGGGATATTAGCTATTTAAGGACTATCCTTCATTCCTAACTGTCCTTTCATGTCTTCTCACCTTCATACAAAGCTTTTCAAGCCCCCTTTTCTGCTTCTTTACTTCGAGAATGATGCAAGCTGCAGCCCATTGCTAACAAATGCAGTGAATGACCTGTAAGGGAAAAGCAATTTTTCACCTTTCTCCCTACTTTTAACACTAGTTGGCTTACCCTCAACAAAACACAACAAATAGTGGAAGGGTAGAGCAGTTCTCTCCCTTTAAAGGAACTGTAGCTGTATGAGCAGTGAGACCTTATGCCTGTCACTGTGTGTACCAGGGTACCTATGCACGATGAGAAAGCCAAGGGCAGCGTGTCAAGATGATCTTTTGACATCTTTTTAGACTGTAGGTTTATGTCAGACTCAATCACTCTTGTTTCCTTTTTGTAACAGGATTTTGCACCTTTAGCACAGTAAATGGTGATAGGAAAAGAGTATCCGTCACGATGAAGTGTCACATGAATGCTATGGGATGCCAAAGTAACAGCGGGAAACCCTGCTGTCTGGTGGAAGGCCCTTACCCACTCCCCTTAAAACCAACAGCCCCTCTCCCCCGACCGGCACCACCCCCCCCGCGGGAGTCTGAACGCTGCTGAGTCAGGCGAGATCTGACAGAGGATCCAGCAGGAACGGCTGTGGAGAAGGGGGACAGGGCAGGGAGCACCCCGGGCAGTGCTGCACCGAATCCCACCGGCCACGTCCCGGGGAGGAGGAAAGGAGGGACCGGGAGCAGCCGGGAGCAGCCCGGGCAGAGACCGCTCCTCAGCGGGGCTCCTCAGGGCGGTCGCGCACTTAACACGTTCCCGCCTCTGCGAGAGGAACCGAAGGGCTTCTAGCCCTTACAAGGGAAATATCTTGGTTTATGCGATATATTAGCAGGCAGGCGGTGGTACCTGTCCAGTGGCGCTGTGTGGAGTTTCGGGAGCCGCGGGGTGGAGGAGACTGACCTGGGACGCCCCTCCTGCGCTGCCGCAAACATTAGTGCCCCACGTTGCTCACTCCCCCGCGGGCAAACGGGGCAGCGCTCTGGAGGAGAGGCGGGTAATTGGCTACACCGGCTCCAATCTGGCCCTTACGTAAACCTGATGGGCAGTGACGTTTAACCATTGTGTTAACAGCTGCTGTCCCAAGTTTTAAACTTCAATAGTAACAGCCAAGGGCTGCGGTTCGCGGGTGCATCCCCATCCGATGGGATCCAGGTGGCAATGGAAAGCAGAGGGGGAAGGAAGGAGATGCACGGGAGGGGGAAGCACCCGCCCTTCTGCTGGCACTGGAGAACGGTGTCATTGAAATTTACACTGATTCCCATGCAACCTATAAGCCACAGAGTGGATATGGCACCGGGAATGCAATCATTGGGAAACAGGTCATACAAAAGTCTGGAGAGCTTCCTGCTGCTCCGTAGTTGAAGGATTAGTATAAGGCAAATAATTTCCAAGTCTTTTCTGTAAATCTCTGGCTCCTGTAACAGCAAAAGCTGATGAGAAAGTTCAATCACTGCTGACCAGCAGGTCACCTACCAGGAATGCCTCCTTTCTGCAACATGTTATTTATTTACATTTCATCTTTGTTTGGAGCTTCAAGAAAGTGTGCAGCATCCAAGGGCTTAAAGTCAACTGACTTTGGAGAGACTTCCTAGCTTATTTTTTTAAACCTCCTTAAAACAAGGGCTTTGAGGAGGCAGATCACACAGGCACCCTGAAAGCACTATTCAACTTTTTTTTATTTTCCTAAAAACTTCTTTTTCCCCCTCATAAATCACAATGTTACCTATGTTATGCATTTATCTGTGTAATTGGAGGGTGGGAAGGGAATTTTTTCATGTTCCTTTATGGGTTCACGTTCTTTTATGGTTTTATTTTCCCTCCCAGCTCCTCCTTTATACTCAGATATTCTTTGTCCTTGCCCATGGTGTGGTGCCTGTGTGTGACAGACTCCACACCCTGTGCATATGTGTCATTTAACCCACAGGCCTAGTAAGAAGCTTAAGCTTTTTAGTATTGCCAAATAAATTACTAATTAAAATACTTCTATGAATTGTATTAAGAAAGAGAATCAAACAGTATGTTTCAATCCAACAAACTATAAGAACATTCATTTCGGGCATTCTGTTGGACAAAGGCTACTAGTGACAGAGTTTTCACAGTCTTATGAACTAGGATGTAAAGAAAAATATTTGGCAATATTTTTATTAAATATTTTAATACTATTTTCAGCAGTAAAAAAAAAATAAAGTGATGCATATACAAAGTTTTCTATCAGGGATCTCACACAAGGGATGTGTTAAAATTGATTTTGTTTACATGGAAAACATTCTTATTACTTTACAAAGATTTAGAAATTTAGAAAAAATGTACACTATCAATATGAGTTAACAGAGATATAAAACAAATATATAAAATTCACTGTTGTCATACACTATATACAAGACAAGCTAAAAGACTGCATTCAATTTAACCCAAACTTCTAAAATCATTTAAAATAAAAGCCAGTGACTAAAGCTTTATAATACTAATTGGATAACTTGTTATAACTACTTTTTGCTTATGCATTTATTCAGGAAAGCTTTGATAAGCCAGTACTGATCTTTGGTAAACTTCTATTTTACTTTAAAAGTTGTGCCTTTTTCATACTTTTTGAATTTCTGCTAACCACTTTTAATACTGGTTACACCAATCAATAAAGAACAATCTCCTGATTTATGACTTATAAGCCCAGTATAATTTTTTGAAGTCCCAATCTCCTTTTATGACATATAAACTCAGTATTAATTTTTCAGGGTACCAGAAAATTATCAGAAGGTACTTTAATGAAAATTTAAATGACAAATTGCATAATCTTCTAAACAACCCTGAAAAATGAAAAGAGTAAAATGTCATCTACTATCAAAATAATAATAATGACACAAAAGTATTTCATCTTGTTTATAAACTTCCTTAAACAGCTGTTGTACATATTAAGTAAATTTCTTCTGATGGAAAGCATTTGATCTGACAGTGATTTCTACATCCATCATCCTTGGAGAAACACGTCCTGAACACATTCTATGGACTTCTGAATGCAAAGGAAAACCAACAAGCAATCCTTCTAGTTCAGCAGCATTTTCAAGCCATGATATCACTAGATCAATTCTGTATCTCTAAATGAAGTCATAAAATCTGTTTATGTGAAGACAGAAAAGGCAGATTTGTGCAGTGTAATCTGAGGGTAAATTTAGCTAGACATGAGAGCTTTTGAAAGCACAGAACCAGCTAATAAGCACTGCTAACAACTTGGGTACTCAATAGGGCCATCCTGGAAAATAATGATGATCTAGTGAATGTCAATATTCATTTGACAATGTTACACTACCTTACTTTCATAGCTTGACTTTAATTTTAGTGATAAAGATTACATATTCACTTTCACAACACCATCAATGCAGTCTGTATAGTTACTAGTACACAAAGCAGTTACCTGGGTGTGATTAACTGTTGGAAGAGTTCTGTCCCAATGTACAGATCAGTGCAAAATCAAAGACATCTCTAAAAAAAGACAGTCTTCCTGTGAAACTGGCTGAGAACACTAACACAAGCTTGCAACAGTAGCCTGAAAGTTTACTCAAGAGCTCCTTTCCCTATCCCTGCTGACACAGTTTATTCTGATACAGAAATGAACAACACAGCATCATTCTGACTGCATCTTGAGTAAAACTCCCCAGTTTAACCTCATCAGTGGCTTTCTGTAGGCCAGATGGATACTAGAATACTCCACTTGCACTCAGATCATAAGGCTGTACATCAGGAAAGCTGTAAATACATCAAAGCATAATTCCCATTCACAATCCACAAACTAAAACTCCATACACAGAGGCTGCATTCCCAAGACAAAGGAACAAAGATTTTTCTTTTTACACAGTCTCTGATTTCCCAAGCTCCCCAAACTGGTTTCAGACTGGATCACTTCCTATTAGTTACACTTCACTATACAACATCTTCAGCAACTGTAGTGTCAAAAATTTGGTAATAAACTTGATGTTTCGTCTCATCTCTGACGTTATAGGACTTGATGAAGCATTCCAGCCATGGCAAGTCATCTACAAGCAAAACCAAAATTATTGTGTGATATTCATTTCTACCTTTTATAGCAGAGAATAACTTGAGCAGGATCTTAATGTCTAAATATATACAACAGTTAATAAGAAGGAAAATGAACGACTGATTTTGAAATTCCAATCTGCATCTTAGAATTTCCTGCAGCACCTGAATTGGTGTTCAGTGACAATCTTCCAAGCTCCACCCTCCCCACCCCAGCTCAGTCCAGCACATATAAAGACCTTCCAATAATGAAACCTTGTGCCTCTGAGACAATGTCACTGTCTCAAAGGGAACAACCTTCACACCCCTTACAATAGGGCCACTTTTTATAAGTAGGGTAAGGACTCCAGCTTAGTTCTGGTGGCCCTGACAGCCACATACTCAGAGGGAATGTGCTCCTGAGGCTGGAGATTTGGCAGAGACATACAACTACTCCAGTGTGTGTAGTTAAGGCAGAGCTGCTTTCTGCTACAACAAAAATACTGCACAAAACCTCTGTGGCTGGATTTGTATGTTTTTTCTCAATTTCCATGGATGTTTCATATAGCAAGGGATGATCTAAATCACCACCTGCATTCACAAGTAGAATCTCACCCAAAGCATGTGCTATGTGCTGAATTCTCTTAGTTTTCCCTAATCTGCCACAACATGGAATACAAGGGTGTTCTGTTCTTCCATATGAATATAAAGAGCATGCTAGTCCCTGAAGACATGACACAATTCACACATCACTGCATGCTACATGAGATTTTACTGAAACATTACTTTATTTGTCAAATGGGATTTCTAATATTACAGAAATTTATCAAAAAAATAATTGTAACTCTCCTTACAGATTCCTGCATTTCTCTGCTCTGGGCTTTGCCCATGCATTGGGTGAATTATAAGACTTTAGAGATGCAATAGCAAATGACCCCTTCCCTTCCCATGCTCCTGATAAAATAATGGCAAACTGACCTAATTTTCGCCTTGGAGGACAGAGTGTGTTCATGGTCATCTGCATCTTCTGCTGAAGAAAATTATTAGTTAAGATTTCAGAGGCAGGAATTTGGAAAAACTTTTCCTGGAAGAGAACAGAGAAGTATTGAGGTGTTGAAAGAGGGGTAAGAAATCATTAGCCAAATCATTGGCAAAACTCCAAATTTATTCTTTCCAGGTTTGTTATCTGATTTTTTTATCTCTCAAGGCTCTATATCTTACACCGTCTCACAGTGAGCTAAGGTTTTTGATGGCCATTGCTCCTTTTTGTTTGGAGATACAAATACAGAATATTCTGCCTTTGTATAGTTTTTGTATGACACATTTAATGGAAGCTATGAAAAATTACTGGATAATCCAGCAGCAAAACTGACACAGACAACTAACTACTTTATCCTCTTACTCTTCCAATTCTTCTGAAACTGGGGGATGTCCAAAGTGGATTGTAACTGTCCCACAAAACACTTCAGGTAACATAGAATGGGTATTTCTGAACATACATCTGCCAATTTAAAAACAAATACAATCCAAACTCACATAACCTGTAGAATCTAACTTTACCTAGATATACTTACATAATCAAAAAGGTATGCATTTAATGATCCTGTTCCATCAACCAGTGTAAACTTCATAAGAAAAACATATTGGAGTAGCTCAATACCTAAAACTAATAAAAAAAAAAAAGCATTTGTGTCTCAGAGTGAATATTCAACTCAAGCTGACAATATCTCTCTGATAATAGTCACTGTCTTTGAATGCTGTCATTAAAAGTATAGATCAACAGGCCAAAAACCAGAGAAACTGGTTAGCAAAATGTGGTTTGTATATTGAGAATACATTGTAATTGCCTAGACACACTTTAATAGATGAGTAAGAAAAAAAAAAGCATAAAGATTTTTAAGTACTTATCCTAGTAAAAGCAGTACTGGCAGCAGTAACTGCTACCCTGCAAACATACAAAGTTACTGCAGCTCTAAAGAGTCTTTTCTGGGTCCATCTAAGTTGCCAAAATATTTCATGTTCAACTGATCTGATATACTTGCAAGGTTATAACTTAGCCTGAAATTACAGATGATAAAAGAATAATATACATGAAAAAGTTTAAATGCCAGAAAGTATTTAATAAATATTTTGTTGTTGAGAATGAAATGTCAAGCACTGGTACTGCAATACTGCCACTTATATATTGCTTTATATTTATGTAATGGAACATTACAACAGTCTAAGAGAACTACAATCTTCTATTAAGACTTGTCCAAGTGTTGATACTGAGCAATATTCCAATTTCCTACATTAGAACATGAATTAAGTCAAAATTTTTTTTCTTAAGGTGTTGTGAAGTTTTAAGGTCCATTTTACCTCCAGCATTTGAACGTGTTGACTAAATAAAGCAACACAAGGAACACACAAAGCATGATATTATGGTATAATTCCTTCCATTTGAATATTCTGTCTTGCAGACTCTCTCAGCATTGATAAGGCTTACAGAAGATAAAAGTCTAACTTCTACTAGTTATTAAATAATACTCAGTTCAGGTCAGAAAAACCTATCTTCAAAATGAAAAGCCATACTAACTTCTAGGACTGCAAGCATTTTAAAAATATCATCTGCAATGAGAAATTCCTCACATCTGTACTGGGACAGGTGGCACCTCTGGTAAAAGAAACTATTCAACATATGAAATCCTTTAATTCATACTGTAATGGTTTCTCAAGTAAATATATTATTTCAACTCATAAACACTGAATAAATTTTACATATAATAAATAAACAATGCATTTTATATTCAAGCATAACCACAAATTACATGCTTTCTGTACTAAACTGCAATACAAATACTATTTCATATAAACACTTGCCAATCAAGGCACAAAAGTATTTCAGGACAGCATCACAGCAGCTGACCTTGTGCTATTTCAGATGGTTCCCATGATGGTCGTTGTTCTGCTGCAATGGAACGTAGGCTTCTGATAGGCTTTGGAGTTGAACACTGCTTGCATCTAGCATTTAAAACAAGATTTATTTATACTATTAGCTTTCTGCACAGAAAAAATGAATAAATTCTGATTTCCTTACTCAATTCATGTGCAAAAGTATTTCTGTTGCTGTTTAACAGAACTGTTTTACCAGACACAAAAGCTTTAGACCACATCAAAACTAAAATTATTCCCAAGAAGAAGTAAATCACTGTTCCAGACCACCTCAGAGAATAGAAAGGAGAAAAACTGTACATCAAGGCTGAGAAAGTTGGGGTTGTTCAGCCTGGAGAATATAATTTATCTCCAGGGAGACCTTATTGCAGCCCTTCAACATATAAAGGGGCCTTATAAGAAAGATGAAGAGAGACTCTACAGTGATTGAGATCCACAAATAGAAAAGGCAATTTGCAGTGTGGTGGATCTTAATGCAAGGCAAATGGTGAGGAAAAGCTGTCCAAAATCCCTTATTTTTTCCAAAACCTAAGCTTTCCCAATAATAGGAATGAGAGAGAAAATGAGACGTGGATTGACACTAAAATATCAACAAACACTTTTAACCTACCCATAATACTTTATGTTCCCTTGTAAAAGAAAAGGAGCTGAAAGATCCATTAATTCAAGATCATCTTCTGTGGATCTCACAGGAATAACACATTTAAATCTTTTTGTAAGCTTCCAGATTTCTTTTAGTGTTCCACCTATTAAAAACAGAAAAACATGTGGTTTGGGGTTTTTTTTAATTGTAATAAAGAATACAATTAATAACTTGCTTTTTTTTTTTTTTGGCTGATTAGATGTTGATGTCAGGAACTTCAATAAAAACTGGAACCCACTATTGAAAATTGAAAAATAGTCTACAACCTTCTCACTCTTGCTCAGTAACAGACTCCACAGAGAACTAAAGATGGGCATTTATCAAAGCAGATGCCTCCTAAATAACTGTTTTGTTTTGGGGTTTTTTTTCAGCTTTTACATAGAAAAATTCTATTCATTTTTAACCATCAGTTAATGAAAAAAGTAGTTATTCAACTATGTCATAACTAGCATGGGGTGGGAAATGCAGAACCACCAAACTTCATGTTCAACTGCCTTCAAATTTGGACCATACTAGGAACAAAACAGCAGTTTAAAATTTTAGAGCTGGAACCCTGAGATTTTCCAATTCTGAGGACAAGAAAAACTTCTTCTAAATGTATTATAAATCTCATTATAACCTGCATTCAACCTCTGTAGTATGGACTGTAGAACTGATAATGGAATCTTTCTGACATTTCACCACTTCAGTGGAAATATGGTAAATTTATTAGTTCAACACAGAGAGAACAGGTATTTGGATATAGTTCAATAAAAAGACATGATTTAAACACCTTGTGAACAATAAGAAAAACTGTGAGCAAACTGTTTAAAATAAACATATTCTCTCACTGTTTATAACCAAGAAGATTCAAAAACTTCATGACACAACACTGGATTGCAAAATATTTAGTACATATATTTGTTACTTGCATTGCAGAGGTAACAATAGCAGAAAATTAAATCAATAAAACTGGGTTATTAATGGTGATGTAAAAATGTACAACATGAAATCTCTTCCATGAACTTAACTTCTAGTAAAAAAAAACAAACAAAAAAACAGAGGCACAGATATCTGAAATGACTTCCCAAAAGGTCAAAGAACAAAGGTCCCCCAAGTAGTGACACAGATAAAACCTCTGATACACATTTGAACTCTCATTCAAGGAATTAATGTACAAAATCCAGAGTAGTTCTAACTGACATTGCTAAAAGGTCTCCAGAATTTCAACTCTGCTGTAATATGAAGCCACATGGAGCAAATGTATTCTGGCTTCTAACATACCAGCATAAAACCCAGAATTCCCAGGGGCTGACAGTGATATAAACCACAGGGATATAATGTAGAAACAATGAGGAGATGCAGAAGCATGAACTTCTTTTTTTAACTGTAACATTTCACTCTTGAGTTCAGCTATTCTGCAGCAGTGATTACAGATTCCCCTCACTCCCTATGGAGGGTCACATAAAATTCTGTCCATTATCCAAATATTTCCTCAATTCCAGCTCAATAGATGCCACTTAAAACGAAGTCTTTGCTCCAGCATAACGACTGTGGGAGAGACCAGTATTGTGATGTAGAAGAGCAAACTGCTTGTGCTTAACAAATGAATAGAATCCAGACCATGTTAGTGTAATAAATGTCATAATGTGTTCGACCTGTGAGGGTTGTTTGTATCTACAGAAGTGCTAAAAACATTTCTAGGGAGATTTCAAAATCTCCACCACCAAAGATAAGAACTAAAATAGTGTAACTTTGGCAAGGTTCATGATCAAAGTTCTGGGGAAGAAAAAAAAAAAAGTGCTAAAGCACTGATTATGTCTTTTCCTTGTGCTTCACTATGAAGTGCATACATCCACATCCACCCATACTTAACTACTGGCACTTTAGTACCTGAAAAAAATATTTAAAGTCATATTGTTCAGTAATTTTAGGAAATTAGTAGTAATAGATTATTTTTTCTTCTGTTTTCACAATAATGAGGTTAGATTGGAAAAAAAAAAATCACCATGTCAGAAATAAAGCAGCTATCAGCACTCATTGAATATAAAACAAAACTGAAAACAGAAGGGGTTTTGTCATTGAACTGTACACAAAAGATTTACATTTGCTTATTCACACCACTGTTTGAGCATAATTGAAGAATCTGTTTTAAACTTGCAGTGCTACTATATGCAATTATATATTACCACTCTTCAAACCTTATTAGTATTATTCCTAAATTGCTTTGCTTAAAAGTTCTCCTCCCTGAAGAAATGTGATAAAAAACCCCAAACAAACCAAGCTCACATTGCAAGAAACTCTATTAATCTGAAACAACACTGACATCCAGAGGCTGACAAAGTTAATTGTAGGCTTGTATTATCAGAAGTCTAAAATGTTTCCACACCAATACTAAAAATAGGGGTTTTTTTAGAAGTCTGAGTTTTCAAATCATAACTGAAAAATCAGTAGGTGCAGCTAGAAAAAAAGCCAACATGTTCAGATGTTAATTTTAGCAGAATTAACAATAAATATACTGGTGTAGTTTAAAAATACATAGAAGCAAATTACAAGACCTTCAGAAGTGACTTTTTTTCCCCATTTGCACAATGGTAATAAAGTTACAGGTGATTTTTTCTTTTCTTTGAAGATCTACTTACACTGAACACAGTTTCAACATAACTTTGCAGATACTCAGAGTGGACAGAGTGGCAGAGTTGTAATTTACCTTACCTTCTATCATAAGCAAAGTATCTTCAGGCTGTTGAAGCATTTCATCATGCTTTACAAAATGGATAGCTATTTTCCTTTGTTTCTGGTCTTCTGTAGTCCACATTACAGAATCATACCAGGACATACTGTGCAATTCTGGGTTTGGGGCAGTAACAGCAGAGTCTTGTAAAATAAAGTCAAAGTCATCTCCATCTGGAACTTCTCTCCTAAAACCATGTCCAAAATAAGTAAGTAAATTCTAACAGCTGCTTCTTAGGCAATCTAGCAACAAGGATGAACAGCAGCCTGAATAAGTATTAAAATATAGTAATGAGAGTTAAAGCATATACAGGAAAAATAACTTTTTGCTCTATTAATTGAAACATTTAGACCTACAGCAACTTATGACAAGATAACTGATTTCCATGTTAATAAATTTGCTAAGTAATGTTCCCTAGAAGCAGAGGCAGCCTAGTGCTTCACCATGGTGTTAAAGAAAAAATTACCATCAACTCCTGCAGAATATTCTGACAATTTAATTTTCAAATTTAAGAGCAGCTGCTTTCACCAGTGAATAGAACAATTCCTGCCTATGAAACCAAACTTTGATATTCTTTCTGCAGAACTGGCACATGAGGTCTTCCTGAACCTGAACTTCCATTTCATGACCACAGTGCTGTTCACCTGAACCCTTTCCACCTGTGTTCCTGGATTACTATTTTAAATGCAAAAGCAATGGACCTAGTGTAACAGGTCATCATTCCAGATACATCCACTGAGCTCTTCCAGCCTGTACAGCCTGCCTGTAGATCTCCCACAGAGCCAGGAATGGAATTCATTGTTTTTGAACTAAGCCACACATGAGGTTTGAAACTTCTGTATGTGGATATGGGAATAAACCTACATCCATGTATATTGATATTTTGCTATTTATAGAGAAGCTTCAGGTCAAAGTCTCAAAAAAAACCCCTCAAAACATCTCTCACAAGGATTTGATATCCCAAGTGTTGTAAGAAACACTGAATAAAGTGTCAATGGATTAAACTTGCACTGAACTTTGTTCCTTCAGGCACTTCAGCATATATGGGAAACAACTTCTGCCACAGCAGAACATGTAGGATAGAACAGATAGATGTCTCTAAATCATGTTTCCTTCCTGGGCCTCTTAACTCACCCAGTCCTGGCTTGAGTGCAGCTTCCAGCAGTGCTCACTGTTGCTCCCATGGGATGCACACAATTGAGAAAAGAGAAGCTGAATTTCTGGGAGAGCACTGCAAGTAGTCCCAGCATTGCAGCAGGATGGTAGGAGCAGGAGTAGGAAATATGCTAACTAAAACCTCACAAACCTTATCTGGTTAAAAGTCTTCCCTATTTCTGTGGCAAATAAAAGGCAGCAATATGTGAAACAGGAGGAGATTCAAATGAGCAGAAATGAAGACATTAACAAGTCGAGAAGATATAAAAAAGGCTATAGTAGTAATGGAAAATTGTGTGATAAGGATAAAGTCCATGAGGAACAAACAAAATTCTATCCATTTTATCTGCTTATTACTACACAGATTTACAAATATATCAGAAAAGTGACACAAGTGGCACGGATAGTTGGTAATTATCTCCTCTTTATACTTGGCAATAAAGATCATGTACTTGTATGCTGTGAAGATGATGAAGCACTTCCTCCTACATTAGCAATGAAGAGAAGGTTGTAACAACATCTGATAAGGACCAACATTGTGTGAAAGCTGCAAATGTGCTACTTTGCATCCAAAAGCTGTAAGAGAAGGATAGTAGGGGCATTTTCTTGCCTCAGTGCCTAATAAATCTTGATTGTGCAGAAAATTTCAAATGACTAGGAGAATGCTAATGTGTCATCATTTAACAGAAGCAGCAGCTTACACCAGTAAAGATAAAGCTGTTTGCTTGGGACTGATGCTAGGCTAAGTCAGGCAAAAAAAAAAAAAGTGATGCAGAATTTAGATGATCATGAATACTACTGATATGCATGACATTCAGTAGTCTAATCACAAAATAGCCCATTTCAAACAAACTTTCTTTTCTTTTTAGATGAATACTAGAAATGTCATATGATTATTTGAATTATTATTTGATACAACAACAAACAGCACTTTATTAAGGGGAAATAATGACAAAATTGTCAGTGAAGTGGCTCAGGTCCGAAAAAGGACAAAAATACCAAGTTGAATGGTGTTTCCCTAATATTTCTGGATCCAGAAAAGAACCCCTTCTCTGGCAGATACACTTTAGTCAAAGTTGTTTTATTCATTCACTTGGAGACTACCATACCTTTTTGCACATCCTATTTTAAAACAGCAGTAAAGAAACAGGTAGTTAAGCATGACTTTGGTATAGGAAAAAATGCACTGCTAATTTTGAAAAGAAAGAAAAAATATGTTTTGAAAGCACTCAAATTCTTTAAATGGAACCTGTCTGATAATTTACAATTTTCCTACCTACTACCAGTGAATTTCAAATCTTTGCTGAGACTGAAATACATTTTTACATTCAGCTCATTTTAGATTTAAAAAAAAGGATTAAAATATACTGAAAATCTAGGCAGCCCAAAATATATAGAACAATTCCCAGTTACTTTTACTGTGAGAAACACTTACAAAGAGTTGCATTTGGAACAATGAAGTTTAACAGACTGATAGAGCTTCTGGGGTTTGTAAGTTCTCAGCTTAGCTCTGATGCGATACTGTTGAGGGGCTGGGCTGTTCAGGATGGTTTTCACTTCTGTGGTATTCAAATCCTGGTGATCTGTTAATACTGCAAAATAAGATCACACACACACAAAGAAGAGATTCACACCTATTAAACACCATGATATTTGGAATGCAGGGTATGACCATTGCAGGTATGCATTTTTTCACTTAATTCCCAGCTTCCCTTCCCAGTTGCAGCCTCAGTTTTATCCATACATTTACTACAGTGTTAAAGATAAATCTCAACAGGCTGCGGGAGCACAGTGTATTTCAGGGTACAGAAATTCAACATCTAGAAAAACAAACCAAATGAAAGTAGGCTAGATAAATATGTTCTATTCCTTTAAAAATGGAATAAAATCAAGGCAACATTTCTAAACTTTCACTTTGTATAGGAAGACCTATTCTAAGAATATAAGATATTATTTCAACCTTTGAGCTGATGTCTGAAAAATATTTTTATTCTTCTGTAAAAATAAAATTCACCTTGAGGTCAAAATGTTTCCTACCTGTAACAGGTAACTGCTGGCATCCCTGTAAGTGTAATTCAAGATCTAAAACCAAAAAGAATTTCCTAATTACTTTTTTTTCCTTATTTTCATCACATGGATAGACAAAACCAGACAGAGAGGTAGGTAGATAGATACACAGACAAACCCAAAACCTGACCAGATAGAAACCTTAATAACATAGCAAAGCAAAAAGCAAAATAAATGGGAGAGAAACATTAGATATCACAAGTTAATACCAGTAAGGAGAAAATAGTGTATATATTAAATAGGAATATTCACCAAAATACTTTTCAAATATATGCTGTGAATGATAGTGCTGAAAAACTATCCACTCACTGCATCTTTCTGGACAGGAGCAGAAAAACATTTTAAAAACAACACAGACTGCCTGCTCCCTCCTCTAACAACCTCTACTAAACAACACAGTTCAGTAAATGTGTGAAAAAATACCCTAATTTTGCAGTCTTATGGTCTAGACATGAAGTATTTCTATGGTCTTTTTTTTTTTTTTTTTTGCACCTTTTTAAAGATATCCTGTGCAGTATATTAATAATGGGTAAGTAACACCGGATTTTAAAAGTCAGAAGCAAAGAGGCAGACTATGTTTTATCAGCTTTAGAGTTAAATTCACTTCTAGTTATTCTAGGCTTCAAATAACATTTAAAGAATAATATGGGATCTGTAGAACCATCTATAAGATACTACTTTTCCATGGCAATGTACATTGCAACTCTAACACAATTCTCCATCCAACAGGTTTAGCAGGGCTCCTCAGCAAGCAGCTCTTCAGTGGTGTTTTCAGTGCCTGTCTCTGAGGAATCCCCCTTTAGAGGGACAAACTTACATCACTTTGCTTCATGATCTAATACAGTATGATTAAAAACACCATGTGTACTTAATAATTTATTCACTGCCTCCAATGAAATTATTTTTCCATGTATATGAAAAGCTTCTGCTGACAGAAGAAAGTAATGTCAATTTCCAGTCTAATAACCCCAAAGAATTCTCTAAGGCTTTGTATGTGAAAGTTACATTATACGCTTAGAGAAGCAGTAACTGTGACCTTATCTTGACTGTATGTATGTTAGAAGAAAGAGCAAATTACCTTTCAATTGCACTTACCTGTAGTATTGCTAAAAGTGCCATCCAATTCCATTGAAGACATGCTTTCCATATTCTGACTTTCTGCCAGATCCACAGATTCTAAGAAGCTAAAAATAAACGATTAAATATTTTATAACTTAAGAGTAATGTTTCCTATATATACATGCACACACACACATATTTCTATTTTTAAATACATTTACAATTCTAAACTGCACAGTTGTTACATTAGCCTAGAATTTTCCAGATTCACCTAGTTAAAAACCAAAACACCTTATCTTTAGAACTTACCTTTTCAATTCCTTCACATCTGGGTTGCACTCTGGTAAGACTCCTATTCCTCGACCATAACAGGTGCCACCATGAAGATGAAATTCTATGTGTGAGACATCTTCATCACCACTTGCTTGTTTTGTATGAATACTGTAAATTCTCAGAAAACTGCCAATCTTAAAAATAAATCATTTGATAACAGAAAGTTAGCTATTTAGTTGTAAAATTCTAGTCCTCATAATGTTTCTTCCCTGTTTTCACTGAATCACAAAATAGCTGAAACTGACAGGGACCTTTGGAGACTGCCTAGTCCAAGACCATAGCAGAGCCAACTAGATGAGTTTTCTTAGGGCTGTTTCCAGCTGTCTTCTGAGTATTCTCAAAGGTGGGAACTCCCAAGACCTCTTTGGATGCCCTGTGTGTTTTGTTTTACAAGACAACATTACTGGCAGCAAAAGCTGGTTCAGACCCAGCACAAGCCTTCTTGCTAAATCTGATTCTCAAGCCTTCAGAAGACAGATCAAAGGAGTCAATATATTCCTTTCCTAAGGGCACAATTTGTCTTCTATATTCACAACGCAGCCCTCCAGAGACTGACACGCTGTGATTTGTCCACCTATGATTGCACTCAGCAATTGACCTCGTGTCCATCATCATGCCTGGCACATCATCTGCTTCTGTATGCATACAAACACAGCTGCTTACACTGATTTCTTTATCTGTCTTACTCTTACATTACAGCATTTTTTCCAGCACCAGGATAAAAGGCAACACGTGATAGAAATTCAAAGATTTTGGCACTATTCCCAACCCTGTTAGGTTTTCTCATCAGGTACATGGAGAATATGCTTCTTGTTCTATTTAGATTTATTTTGTGCTCTCTGAGACAGTTTTAACAAGATTCACAAATGGACTTAGGCTAAATTACACAACTACTTATTAAGTTATGGAGTGTTCAACATTGAACACATCTTTATAACTTTGCTTTTACTTCAGAATAACTCTCCCATTATCCCTCCTCCCCACACCTCAAACAACCCAAACAAAGCTTCTAAAGGTAGATTATCTGGAGACTTAATTATATAGTTAAATTCCCTTTAATGTGTTTTCAAGGCCTTTAAATCAAATTAATGAGCACTCAAATATTTTTTAAAGGTATAAACTAAGATCCAGCTGATAGCTGGCAAACTACACACATTCAATAACCTGGATTTATGTTAGCTCTAAGTATCTCTTAAATAGCCCTGAATATATGATAAATTATTTTAAATTGACTTCAATTAACATTAATATTACAGCACCCAGTCTGTTAAGTCTTATTTCAGCTTCAGTTCCTGCTTTAACTAGTAGAAACCTAAAAAGTATTCCTATTAGACTGGATTAGCCAGGCCAGGACTCAGTATGACACTTATAAATGTAGGTGTAAATACATAAAAGCAGATAAAGCAGCATCCTGATTCTGGATTCCACCTCTTTATTAAGGATCAGACTATGACTATATAGTGCTGGTATCAAACTGCTCTTTTAAACAATAATTAGACATGAAAAACTCAGATTAGATATTTTCAAACTCAGACACCAAGGACATAAAAAGTGCACTTCAGCCTGTACCTTCTGGCTCTGGCATGGAGCTATTACCAGAGTTTTAATTGATCTGCACCACTAAGGGGCTGACCATTTGGTTCATTCAAAGCATATCAACAGCACAGCTTGTGCACTTAGATAGCAGTTAAAAGACTTATCTGGAGGCTTTTTTCTTTTTTTCCCCTTCCTGTTTCCCAATGCTAAATTTCACTTAATTATGTTGAATATCCACAACTGCAATATTATTAAGCTAATCTAATGCCTGTGACAAATGCTTTTGGATATTTTTTTTTTTTAAAGTTCTTAGCTAAATTCTGCCTATCAAATAACCTTATGTTAACTTAAAAGTGCCAAACTACATGTTGGGGTTTTTTTCCAAGAGTAATTTCCATATTAGCAGTAAAAAGTTGATTATTGATGAAGAATTTCTCTCAAAAGCAACGTATGAAATATTATTTACTATACAAATATAAAACTTTAAACATGGGAGAGGAGATCCCAGAAGCCAAGAATATAAAATGCTGGTTTTGCCTTCTAAACTTGTGTGCTGAAATTCATGCAAATGTAAGCTGAATTCCACGTTTTAGTGCAACACTCAACTTCCCAAGATTTATGATCACTATAAAAAAATATCCAATAAAACGTGCATTGTCCTAGCTCCCTTTTCTGGAAACGTTATTATTTTATTTATTTGAATATCACTTAGAACTATACTAAAGATGTGCATTCTAATCAGCGTTGCTGGAACAGTTCAGAAGGTTGTGAATGTCAGAGCACCAGATGTGCCCGAGCAAGAGCAGCTGCCGCGGGCTCCTCTGGGAGGCGGCACCGCTCACTCCCACCAGCGGCGAGCAGGAGCTGTGCAGGGTGAGCACAACTTCACACACCCCACTGAGGAGGAGAAAGGACAATCTGCAGTCAGCACCCTGACTTACATGAGCTAACAGACAGTGAAACAACTCCTTACTTGATTTGGCAGCAGTTCTGTTGCTGAACTACCTACCTCGTTTAGAGCAAGTTGCTGAAAATTAAATTAAAGCAACAAGAACACGTTTCTTGCAGCAGTGTAAAATATACTCATACCTTGCTTGCAGATTAATTCAAATATGACTATTTTAAAAATACACATTAAGGCCCAAAATGAAGAAGTCACATATGCAGCTCCATTTTTAGCAGAGCAAATCCCCATAATAATTTCAAAACTTAGAGTTGTGTTCACATTTAAGACACTGAAGAATTTGAAGCAGTCATTTATCGTGGCAGTTCACCATTCATGTCTGGACAGAAAGACACTCATGACAAGAGGCTGTCATTAGCTGCAGGAATTGTTTAACACAAAATGTATCCTCATTTTTTTATGCCAATTTTATGGCATTTTTATTATATTCCATGAGATTCTTTGTTATCATTTTATCTTATCTACAGCCCAATTTTACTGAGCAAATTGTGCACGACTTTCTGCAGTCGAAAGGAAGCAGGTACACAGCTCTTGGCTCTGGTTCTACTCACAATAATGCACAAACTTCAATCCATTAAAGGGTTTGGAGGACTTGGGG
>JAOEGS010018758.1:30511-52820 GCA_025447755.1 Corythornis vintsioides
TACACAGCTCTTGGCTCTGGTTCTACTCACAATAATGCACAAACTTCAATCCATTAAAGGGTTTGGAGGACTTGGGGGTGGGTCTGGGGGGAGTTGTTAATTTATTTTTTTCTCCTTTTAATGAATACAAAGAGAGAAGTGGGGAAAATTAAGCTTAAAGGAATGCTACCCAGGCCTGAAAAATATGAAGCCAGGATATTACAGCCATGTTGCAGGTTGGAAATAGGACTTGGACACTGGAGCAAGCAAAACTTATTTGTCCAAACTACTATCAAAAAAAGACATGTACATGTCTGAATGAATTCTGAGAACCTCTGGAAAAAAAAAAAATGGAATAAGAAAGCCTAAAGAATACATACAACCTATAGGGAGCAACTGTACTCCAGAGGATTAGTTGTAGCCAGAGGAGGAGGGGAATTCAGGAACAAGCAGTGAACATCATTGTCTTTTCTTAGTCGTAGGTTTTGCTTGTGTTTTTGTGTCCAAGGAAATAATCTACTTCAGAGATGAGATTTCTGATAATTCTATTTGTGTTCTGCTAAGGCAACAACTACTGAAAGCCACCATCTCACCCAGGGGGAAAGGGAGACTGTAAATATAGGGAATATAAAGTCTACTTACAGTATCAACTTTAGCATACTTTCAATATTACTAAGGTTCTCTCAATTGAAGATTGTAAATATTATCTGACTGTCTTGGAAAGTAGGATAAAATGCTCACATCTTCAGTGTTCTCTGGATAGACAATCCAAACAAGGAGCTTTTAACAAACTCTTGCAGGAATATCCCTGACACTGTGTGCCAGGATTTAATAAAAATTCACTGTAATGGATTACCCTCTTTCTCTAGACTGCAGTGCTTACTCAGAGCTTCCTCATCTCAACATGTGCTTACAGATACAATTTTAAAATAAGAATATTCAATTTCTTTTTTTTTCCTTCCATCTGCCTTTCTTGGTATCAAGGCTGCATAAAACAGATTATTCCTATATAAAATATCATGACATGTCAGCAATTGTCATTGTAAAAGGGACATGACAATATGGGAGAGTGCAACCTAACAATTCCATAACAATTTACATTAAAAAAGGCAATTTTAAGACTCTGTCAAATGCAGAAAAGATGATTGCAAATAGCACACTTTTATTATTTCTGAAACAATGAACTGACAAACATCTAGTAAAGTTCCTGTTCATACTGCTCTCATGTTCACACTTGGGAAGCTGCACATGCATAACACTAAACACTCTCCAGTTTTATACTTCTACATAAATTATTTTTAAAAACCCTCAACTGTGCCTAAGATGCTGAAATAAAATATTATACAGATTAATAGAGAGTATTTAAATTATACTTTCTTACTATATGACATGATTTCCACCTGTATTTAAAAGCAAAACTTTTATTAGATCTTCTATTTTAGAAAGAGTCCTCCCAAATTTTTTTATACTCTTTATTCTACGAAATAAATTGTATCCTGATCTTCATACATTTTTCTGAAGTTTAACTGTGAGGATATCAGCACTTTTTCTTCAATAACTCCACTAAAACAATCCACTAAGAAGTGGTGTTCAAAAATAATCTCATTTAAAGCTCTGCAGCTTGTATGAGTGAAACTACTGCATCTTTGGACACAGGCAGGAGGAGGAAAACAGCCCCTGCTGCTCAGTAGCTCAAACCAGGTTTGGAAATCTTACCAGTTTCCTCTGACATTAGAGCTCCTACTACACAATGCAGTATCAGCAAAGGCATATATGTTTTAGAGATAAGAAAGAAAGGGCTTATATGAAGGAAAAACATGGAGAGAAGCTGATGAAGACAACCCATTAACACATACTCAGTAGAAATTCCTGAATGTAAATGGGAGAAAGTAATCAAGAGAGTATCATCAGCTACTCAAGAAAATACATTTTATTAGTATTAAAATATTTCCCCCTTAGTTTCCAAAAATATTTTGTTTCACTGGAACATCAGGAGTTACTTGTATCAATAGATTACACCAGTTAACAAGAGAAAAATTCTGGAAGAGTACCTGCAAGTAATGAAAGAACTCTGGAAGCAAATTTTAATTCCTAAACAAAGGCAAGTTATTTTGCTACCTGTGACTTACTTATGAATGGACATTAATGTGTCAAATGGATTTTCTGCCTGCTGATAGCCCCAGCCTAACAAATGGTCATCATCTATCCTTATTTTCTGGTAAACACTTTCTTAAAAATGATGCTCAGGTACAGAGGACAAAGCATAAAGTGAAAGATGGATTCTTTGTTAATTTCCTGTATTCAGAAGCAAGATGGCAGTATTGCTGAAGATCATATGTTTAATTATGTTGTTTTCTCTATCTAAGCATCATCAACATTACTGACCCACTAAATGAAGACTGCTCTGCAAATTGTAAAAGTGTATAGAACAGAAAATCTTTTATTGACTTTAGAATTACAGGCCTTTAATGGGACTACAAGTTTAACCCTTTTTATATCACTGAAAAAATAAAGCACAGAATACATTTTCTGAGTGCATTATTTTCACAGGCTTATATATGATATTACAGTGTCTGGAAAAAAATGTTTAATTGGAAGAATTTCTTTCATGGCAATTTTAGGGTAATGAGGCTGTTTTACACACGTTGGAAGTTTTTCATTCAAATAAAAGGTATAGGAAAAGCAGTGAAAGACAAAGAGGAGCATTTGAAACTAATTACCAACAGAACTGAATTGATACATTCTCTGAAGTGAGTTCTAAGCAGAAAATAGGCCACAAAATGAGAGAAATACCAAAGTGTGCATTACCTTAAGTGATTTTGCCAGTTGCACATGGTTATCATAGACCAGAATGTCCACTGTTAGGTTTCTCAGCTGATGAAGAAGTTGTTTTTCTCCTTCCAGGTCTTTCTCTTCTATAGGTACTTTCCATGTTGGATAGGGACATTTTGTGCCATCCCACACCTGCAATGCAAACAAACCACTTCAGTATGCTTAGAATACTTTAGATTGAGATCTTAAATTACATTTATTTTTTAAAACAAATTTGTTGTTTGATTAAAAATTGAAAACAATAAGAAGTCTTAACTGGCATCTCAGTCTTAAAGTGCTTAAATTAGGCTTTATGGGGTTGTTTTATTATTATCATTCCAACTTTTTATCCATCATTTACAACTATTGTAAGTTACCATATGAAGAACTGTTAAATTAAATGTTTCAATCCTATTGTATGTTCTTTTTAACCATTTTAGCTATAGAATGTGAAGACTGAGTACACAGCATATAGTTCCCTTAATTACTGGTATCTCCCACATCAATATCCACTGCTAGTTATCCAGAATAGACCAGAAAAACACCAGTATTTAGCATACGCTTAATCACAAGCATTCTAAAAATGGTTTGCCTAAAGCTAAATTCTTGATGCACTTAAGTACTGAAATATCAAGAGTTATTTTTAAGCTAAAAAGTGATTGTGAAAAAATAAGATTACCAGCAGACTTAGAACTTTGGAATAAAAATCTTGCTCCTGAAACCAAACATGAAAGTATCAATTACAGCTGTGTATAATATATTCTGTAAACTATGGTTTCCTGAGTTCCTGAAGATACACTCTTCTCAAAGACAACATAAATAATGATATGAAATACTGCCCTAGGGAAAAAAAAAATAAAATCTAGATATTTGGACCATAAGACTGAAATACTGCATTTTTTTAGGATTTTATGCATATAGGGTCAACAAATGGCAATTTGTGATACTGAGAAGCAGTTTGTGATACCAAGGCATTTTGTTCCATGAATCATGCACTGCAGAAGGGGAAGAAAAAAACCCCACAACCCCAAAGCTTAATTTTTAAAAGGTTTCTACTCCTTAACTACTGTGGATCAAAGGGCCCACAGAAAAGATCTAAGAATCAGCAAAGCCATGTGTAAATACACTGAGAATAACTCAGTTGAAATATCCCAAATCAAGAGATAAAAGAGAAGACTCTTCACAGTGGAAATGGCCCAAAACATCAAATGCATGCTCCCAAATAAGAATGTCTTCTCAAGGATCCAGATAATGAGGTGGTACATGCTGCCACAGATTATCATAAAAGCCTGTTATCTTCTGATCCTCTACCATGAAATACTTAAAACCACCTTTGAAAGAGAGGTTGCCTATTGCTTCAATTAGCAAACCTCTTCCAGAATTAAGCTTGAGGAACACAGGCTTAGCACTAATATATTACAAATTTCATCACTTGGACAAATAAAGAGCCTTCAGTTTGTCTAGTTTCCCATTATTTTTCTAGTGGCTTTACTTGGGACTCCAGTACCTCTACATTTAAGAGTAGAACACCTATGAAAGGCATAAATGACAGAACCATTTTTAGTGTTGTTTAGTCTCCATCAGTGTGAATAACAACACTGTCAGAAATAGGTAAGCACTGATAAGTTAGAGACACAGCCCTTCTGCCATGTCAGCCTCAGGTACTCTGCATATCCCAATTAAATGTATCAAGTGAAATATTAAAAGTCATATTGTGGGTGATGCACAAAAATCACTGAAATTCACTTTAGTCATCCTTAAGGCAATCCCCACTAGTTACTTTAAGCTCAATGCTTAAAATAATCATTATACTTCATGGTGGATTATACTATTCTTGGAATGGCATGGAAAATTTAAATCATTATTATTAAATAGATTATAAAAATAAAATAGTAATATTTAATGAGCAGTTGATTTCAGCTGGTACTGAATTTGGGTTTTGTGGGCTTTTTAAAGCAAACCAAGAAAATAATCAAGAGATCATTATAATTTTTTTTAAAAAGGCTTCTCTTCTATCACAATGAACATTTGCTATGAGGAAGGAATTTTGCCATGCATGAAAAATGGAGGAAATTAGCAAGAGCACACCAATGATAATGTATCATTTTTAATCTTGTCTGATGTATTTTAATACAGTTTTAGGTATCTAATATTTTATAGTACTAAAAAAAATATATCCTGTCAGAGGAACTAAGAATCAGAAAATTGATCTACCATTATTTGATTTCAAACTTTTACCTTCCCAAGTCTCTCCTAATTTCTACCCCCCTAGTTATTATCTATACCATATAAAAAATCTATTTCAGATCTTACAACACAAAAAAGAGTGTAAGGAAATATTAATAATTTCAGCAAGCACTTGTATCTGTCCTTGCAAAGGCTCCTTCAATGCTTAACAAATATCTATTAATGAACAACTTAATTACAGCCCACAAAGTTCTGAAATGTTACTGTGTCTCATTTGACATCTATTTCACATGGGACAACTAAATGAAAATATCTCTAACAGCTGCAAAACATATTATAGACTGACACTTAAGGTTTGTTTCTGTGTAGTGTATGCATTGTTCTGCAGGAGACAAATCTTTGCTGCTATCAGGAAGAAATAACTCAGTGTGCTGTTTCTGTAAATGTCATAACAATACAGCTTAATACAGTAGAGCCAATAACTAATTTTATGAAGTCATAAAATGGAAAATAACAGGCTATTCATCACTCACATTTTAAGAATCAACTTATAAAAGGAAAAAAATATAGAGGAGTTTCAGAACACCACCAGATTGGTATTTCTGGAGCTGAACCCAGGAAAATTATGCAGACCACCTTCCTAAACAGCTGATGGATCACCCTTGGTGCACTCTCCTGCTGTGTGGAACTTGGCATTTTGTACTTTCAGTGAGCACAGATCCCCAAAGTGCTTATATATAACTAAAAGAAGGTACCTTAAATCCATCAAGATCAAGAACATAACCCATTCCTTCAGTTTCTAGATAGTGTTACTTACTGCATTAATTACATCCAGAAAAGCAAGAATTGCTGCTAACTGAAAAACAAGGTTACATTTTAAATCTAATTTTTTTCCAACTTCAAGAAATCTTGTGCTATTTACCTACAAACACTTGTGAAATGATCTGTACCAATGTCATATTACAGAATAAATTTATCTAAAGAAATAAATCACAAGAACAACTGTGATTCAGAGAACTATGATTTCTGGTTAGTTATTACAGAAATAAAATGGTCAAGGGACAAAAATTTGGTTAACCTCAAAATATTAATCTAGATGACATTTAAATGAATATGTGTATTTTATGAAAAAATGAATCATATCTTAAAATAAATAACCATTATTATTAAAATAAATAATAATGTTTTAAAATATATGTCTACCTTTAGAAGAAAGGAAGATCCATCCACTTTTGCTTTGCCTACCAGCTGGCAAGTGAGATCAAAGAACAGCATTGGCTGAACCCCAGACAGTTTTGCTGCTGGTCCAGAGGCAGAAATCTCACTGGCTGCCCAAACACGTAAATCTTCCACTATTTTCTGTTCCTCACCCATGAAAGTGTACATTTTGCTGGAGGTTCGAGGAACCACTGGTGCTCCTACAGTCCCATCAAATGTCAAGGATGCAAACCCAGCACTGGTAACTCCCTGCATCTGTCCATTGAATTCCCTGATCTGTAACAAAATATGAAGGGAAAAAAAAGCAGTTTAAAAAAGGTTGCATTGCATAGAAATAAACATACATTTCTGTGTGATCACGTGCACGAGGATCATTTTTGTTCCTGATGGTGTAAGGAGAATGGAGTCAAAAGAAACCAAACAAAAAGAGCAAATTAACATTAATAAGAAAATTCAAAAGTGAAGAAGCAAAAATACAAGCTAACACTACTTTTTAAATGTCAGACTAATACCTACTTGTAAGTTTACATCAGTGCAGAGTATTTGATTCACAAATTTAAAAATGTTTGTGTGGGAAACACAACATATGGGGGAACACAATATATAGGGAAACTGAGGTGCAAGAAAAATTATTTTTTAGGGGTCACACAGAGTGATGGCAGAGTGAAGTTACTATGGATTCCTGTTTTCCACCTCTCACAACAGCCCTGTTTCCTGATAGCACAGAACTGAAAAAGAAAATACCAGTCCTAGGAGCTGGTTTTTTTTCTCTATAAAGCAGTGACCAGCTTTCATCCCTTGAATTATGAACACAGCTTTCCCAATTACTCTATGGCTACTGCTCTGCACATGGCAGATCTCCTGTATTCTGCTGATTTATCCTGTGTATCTGCTACCATATAAAACACAGTGTTCAAAGACTGAAGCATTCCTTCAAGGGTCTAGACTAGTCTTATTGTTCCCTGAACTATATAAATATATACACACACACACACACACACACACACAGACATATCAAAGTGCTGCATGACTCATTATCTAGAAATCTCAAAGCATCTGTTTTGATCTATCCCCTTTTAATTAAAATTCACTTACAAAAAAAGCAACAAGCCTTCTCAATATAGCTATTTGTGAGACAATCTAGTTTAGAATTCCCAGTGCTCAATCTTTAAATGATTGAAAATCTGACTGATTTAGAAGGGCAGCATCTGAAAAATGTGACAGGAGTCCTAATGAGCAATATTTTCTACCAAAACATTGCCAATGATTTTAGGTCTATATTTTACAAACATGCTGAGATTTGGAAACTCACAAATCAAGTATTCCTTGGAAACTCATAAACAAAGCAGTTCAATTTCAGAAATCCTTTAATCCCTGCTACCTTGACATAATGCCTACATACAATAAGGATCATCTCTAGAACAAACTTTCCTTTACTCAAGTATTCTTCAGACCTGACCAATAGAGCACATCAATTCATGATGTAGTTTTTCTTTGTTGTAACACTGAAAGGCTTTAACCTGTTAACCTTTAAATATTAAAAATACAAGAATAGCCCATGGACAAATCAGGAGAATACAGAGTTTCATAATCAATTTGTGCCCATAACCCATGATCTGGAAAAGAAATGTTCCAGGGTAACACTAAGATGTTATCTAATATATGTACAGAGATTTACTTTCACTGCTGCCACTGGCATTATATTCCAATATGCTATCAAAATAGGTAGCACCCAAAGGGAAGGAAAGCTCATCACTTTTACTCATTCATCCACTATCAAAAGATTCTCCAAGCATGTTTTTAAGTGACTTGTTTGACATGTCAAACGTTTCTCAAAGTGTTTTTATTCCTAGTTTACCAACTGATTTATTTCTTCACTAATTCTTTTAAAGCATCATCAAAATACCTTCACTTCTTTCTTAATCAAAATTCTATGTTAGGCTTCTAGCCTATTTATGAGGACTCCAAACCTTTCAGGAAACTAGTTCAAGAAACTATTTTGTCTCCCTAGGTTTCCACTAATATTTCATCACAGTCTATTTTCCCTATTTCCCAAATACTTTACACCATGTTTTGAGCATTCATGTGTCTGTGCTGAACACACTGCACTGCTCACATCTCCAGCTTGAGAAGGTGTGTTATTCAGAAATAAGCTGAAAAAACTAGCTGAAAAAAAATCTCTAAAGAATTGTCCTGAAGTCTTTTAGAGTATGAATGGCTCAACAATTTCATTCCTGAACGGCCTTTCTAGCAAATGGGAGTTTCTCCTTTGTGTTATCTTGAGAAAATCAAGTCCTGTGTTTTGTATGAAAAAATTTCCTGTCAAAAAACTCACCTGAATAAATCTGGTATAGTTACTTATATTTTGTAAATGTTTTCTCTCTTTGAGTAAATCACAGTCTAAACCAGTTTGGATAGTATGGCATGCTGATTATACTTTCCTATATTTTAATAATGAAATCCCAGCGTGCCCCCAGCTCCAGGAACAGAGGTAATAATGAAACAGAGAAGCAATTTCAAGTAACTTAGTAAATAATCTCTGTCCTTATATAAACTAAACCATTTAGAACATGTTTAAATATAACCACAAAAAACCAAGACACAAAAACTATCTGCAGGCACCTTCACAAAATAAAGTTAACAAGGGTATTCATATGGAAATAAAATGAATTTTTATGAAGATGTGAAAAATACATCTAGGTATTAGGACCATAAATTACAGCTTATCCTCTACTATTCCTGAGAATTCCTGTCTGCAAAAGAAGATTATCAGTAATGTCTGCAGCAATGGACATATAAATTGAAAAATGAAATGAACAATATATTGTACATTTTATTTACCAGTTCACCTGAACGTATTATAAATATTTTGGGGGAAATAAATGCATACAAAAAGTATATATACTTGAAGTAGCTGAACTTAAACTGCCCCCACCCCAGTACAAACCTTTATTCTATGGAACCTCACAATATCTCCAACCTTGTAGATTTTTGGGAGGGCATGCAGATTTCCATTAAAAAGAGTGCAAGTTAACTTCACGTTTGATGGGTCCACAAGTGTTACAACTGAGCAGTAATCTGTCAAGTAGAGAAGTGCTTGAATGAGTAACAGACATGATGGGAGTTATTAATACACAGACATTAAGCTTGGGATGAACAACCATATTCTCAACAAGAAAACCACAAAGAAACAAACCCAAATAAATCAGACACTCCAGCTTCTCTTAGCAACAACTCCACAAGGCAGTTAGTGATCATGACACTAAAAAAGAGTTTACATATCTGGGAACTGACAACAGTGTTCTAATACTAAAACAACAGATACATCAAACTGGATTAAAATACATGCTTGTATGTGCACTGCCTATGCCCTCCAAAGAAATATTCTGCATTTCCAGCAAACACATCTTTAAATTTTACTGAATTTTTTTTTCTCCCCTTAAATATTACTATAATTTAAACTCATAAGTTTAAATAATGATTTCAGTGACTGAAGTGTTGAAACAAGAAATCCAGTGAAGGCTTGTCAAGAAAAATGAAACTATTTTTCCTACAGATATAAAACCCTACAGTATTTCTGTAACACCACTACTCGTCTTCCTCCCTAGGATTTTTACAGAAACTCAATAATGGTGAATTCTCATCTATTGCACTCAGAAGTTGATAAGCATCATTCTTTTGAACACTCTCACCAAAGGCACAAGTGTCATATAGCACCTGTTCTGATATTCTCTGCTAGAATAAGCAGGTGTGAATAAAGTCTAGTCAATGGGTGACAAAACTGCAAGGCTTTACAATTGCAATTGGAGGATGGATTGTTGTCTTTCTTTGGGTATGAATTCTAGAAGCTAAATTAACAGGTCAGTTGCAAAGTGATATGAGCAAAATGAGCAATTAAGAAGAAAGAAACATATGGTTTCAAGATTTACAATCCTTTGAGGATACAGGATAACATCTTACAGTGCATAGATCTAATCCAACATAGGAATCAACAGTGAAACAACAAACATTCCACATTAAAATTGTGTTTTCCTTTTCATGCTATGATTATATTACCTAGTGAGCTTCATACATGTGCAGATGCCTATTTAAGAGGGAAAAGGTAACACACTTGCTCCATCTGCTGTGCAATAAGCACACTCAAAAGACTTAATCATCCCACTCAAAGTAGTATAAATATTATAGTTGCTTTGTATATCAGGGAACACCTTCTACAGAATAGAGCTTCCCTGGCTCTGACATTTGAGATTTCCATTCTTAACTCCCCTCAAAACATCAATAATAAACCTCATTAAAAGAGAGCTCTTCAAGACAAAGCATAAAGACTGTTTTTCTTTTAAAGAAACCTTCATCCAGAAAGTCCTTTTCAAAGGTTAAAAATAAAAAGCCACCTGTCAGCTGGAACGTGGAAACTGCCCTCTGCTTTACATAGCAACATTATAGTCAGGGCCTGAATTCACTTTTCTGCAGAAATAAAGTCAAACTGTAAACAGAATGGCAGAGTTTCAATGTCCCAGTGTTGTAGGAAGCAATGTAATAAGTGCTATTACTCAAATATTTGATTTTTTCACAATCTAGTTTCCAAAGAAGCAAAATTTACTCCACTGATTAACTTTTTTTAAAGAAGGGAAATTTTACTTGTAATAATTTGGCTTAACAATATGACAAAATGATATCCAGTTCAGCAAATTTGTACACTATAGAAGAAAATCTTCACTTTCATTCTAGATTCACTCAGTAAAAGCCCTGGTTTTAGGCTGACTGCACAGAACTCCAAACTGCACCTGTGATTTTTTTTATTCCACTTCATTATTATGAAGTGGAATTCCCACTCAGGTTTAACAACCAGCAATGGACAGATACCTCTGAGGATGCTTGTCACACCACAGAATTGGTGTTTATGGAAACAGCAAGGAGAGGTGATGTTTGGTTTAAATGGAAGTACAGAATGATGCATCTGTCTCACATACTTTTAAATCCTTTCAGACTTGTCCTCACTTGCTTTAAAAATACAGTTACTTTAACTTGTTACTTAGTTTTTTATAATAAATGCCATAGGGTTTCCACTCTTATGGACTGTTACATCAGTTACTACCATGCTCAGAAAGCCAGCATCTCTTCATGGTGTACAGATAGATGCTAAAAGAAAACCCAAAACAAAACAACACAGAAGCCAACAACAAAAACCCCAAAACCCACAGCTTCACTTGCAAATTTATTTTCCAGTCATCATAATAAAACCAGAATTGCTTCAAAAGCTTTTCAAATTAGTAGTTACTGATGTAATAAGAAGGCATTTAGTACTTACTGATTAAACATTTATTTTAGTTTTACTGAGGACTTTAGCAGTTCCTAACAAATATGCTTGTATAAGTTTTCAAGGTAGAAAGCATCCATCTAATTACAAATTCCCTTCTGGGCAATCACAAATGTATTCCTAACTAATATTTAAGTGGGAAACCCACTACTCTGAATCAGAAACTTCTCCCTGCAAAGAGATAAAAAGGATTTGGGCAATGTTCTTGGCAATGAGGGACTCTAATTAGAGACTGCCTTCTGCTTCTTCTATTTCAACACACACACAAAAAGGAGAGAGATTATTGTAGCAAATTATTCTCTCTTCAAAACTACACCAAGCATTAATACTGCTTTCAAGAATTACTGAGGCCATTCAATACACAAGAGTCTTTGTACTAAAACCAAGCAGTTGAACCAGCTGTTTAACAAACACAGGAAGAAAAACAGCACAAATGTACACATATTCCTAAGTGTGTGTGTGTGTGTGTATATATATATATATATATGTACATACACCCAGATATTGTAGAAGCCCAGAACAAAACATTTGAAGAATCAAATGAAGATGTTTTACTACAGCTTGTTATTTCTAACATGGCAATACACTCCAGAGATGCAAACATTCAGTAACTACCAGAAGCATCTGGCTAAACAGATGCTTTAATGTCATCATTTGTAAACTGTAGATCAAAGTAACCATCTTGAGATTTCTTTCTATTAACTATTTATTCAACTGTTTAATGTTTCATTTCCTTGTAAAAAAGATATATATATATTTATCTTCACTGTTAGATTATAAGAATCAGTGATAATTCTAAAAAGAAAGACAAACCACTATAAACAGAAGGGAAAAGAATATTCTTTTCATCTTTAGGGTACAGAAATGAAATCACCATCTCTACCATTGCAACAGTTTTTATTCTGTTTTACAAAATTTAAATACATCCTCAATATTTTTTCTCATTTTTTAATATTTTCAAATATTTTTTTCTCATTTTTTGAGAAAATAAAATGGAACACAATACTTTAAAGAACAAAACTACTGCAGATTTAATTGAGTCTGCTTCTTTACAAAGAGACCATCAGACACACAACAGCCTGCCACTGGGTTCTTTGGCACTCTAAAGATGGTTTACTAATACTTACTAAGAACTGACTGGTTTAATTGAAGTTGTCTACATGCTGTGGTTTAAAGTAATGTTGTTTTCAGCTGTGTTGTTCTAAACAAATTCTGAGCTAAGAATGTTGATGAACTTGGCTCAAGGTCAAATAGAAACTGAAAAGAAAACTGCTGAAGGTTTCTACAAGTGTAAAAAAATAAGTTTCTAGTACATAATCTCTGTAACTGGACACTGAAAAGAGGGAGGGTATTTTTCTTTAGATTTACTGTTTTTACTCAGGCTATATACTTAAGATGTCCCTGGGCTTCAAGGAGGGGAGAGAGGACAGAAACACCTTTGCTAAAAACTTTAAACTACCAAGAATGCAGGACTCTTAAAACTATCTGGGAAAGAAAGCCAGAATAGAATGCTGAACACTTCCAACAGACTTCCCAGCAGACAGAAACCCATCCACCTGTTACAGCAGATAAGACCTGAGGTATTTCCTTGGGAGACTTTTCAGAACAGCAAAATTCTCAAGTATAGACATTCCAAGCTACACACCCTGAGCTGAAGTATGCTCAGTTAAAACAACTTTCTCCGGAACAAATAATAATTTATAATCATGCTGAAAACTCATTTTATTGATCAGTGTCTTAACCATTCATCTAGTTCACTAATGGTAGCTGGAATTACAAGTGCTTAATTATAGATTGTATAAGCTGACAAGGCTGAATGAGGTGCCACTTTTCAGTGGGAACACAGTGCAAAGCTTCAGCCTTAAGCCTTAATATATGTAAGAAGGAGCAATATCTCATAACTAGGGACATATCTATATAGTGAATAAAGACCCAGGTGGATTAAGTACAGTGACTCCACTGCCCATGGTTCCAGCAGGTACCAGCCTAAAGCCACATGATTCTATTAACACTGTCTCAGAAAGAGAATTTATCAGTACAGGACTGTGCCAGATCTACTGTGACTAGAGAATTTTCTGACAAAAGCCATTTCATGCCCTGGCAATTCAGAGCAATCACTGAGCATTATGTACCCTTGCAAGCAGACATAACTCAGGAATGTGTCAAAAAGCCAAAAACCAACACTAGAATATTTCACTGGGTAGTGAATATTTTTACACTAAAACCCAAATCAATTAAAACTGTTTTAGAGGCTTTTATGGTAAAGTAGCAACTGAATCACAACCATATTCATAAGTAAGAAAAGCTTCAAATTTTGTCTCTGATCTCTCCAATGATATTGCTGTGTTTTCTTTTGTTTTTTTAGGTTTACACACTGAAAATATGCAGGGAAGATTTATTAAGATTTTTTTAATGACTTCTAGGTAAGAACTAGTTGTTAAGCACATCTTTTTTTTTTTTTAAATTAAATTTCACCTACTTCTGAAACTGAAGTTGTCAAATAACTCAGTTGCAAAAATCTCTCCTAGCTGTTTCAGACACATATTATTTTGAAAGTAGTGCATTTAACTTTATTGTTTTTACATATCTAAAAAGAATGGCTGTCTTGATGTTCAAAGCCCTCAGGTCCTCAAAGTCTCTTAAAGCAGGTGGACAAATGACAAATCTAGAGCACCTGACCCTTCATGAGCTGCCCTTCCATGATTCCCTCAAAGTAGTACTTTCTGCATTTGATTCATTTCCTTCTTATCTTCTTTAGTGTCAGTAATATGAACAAAGGAAACAAAACCTTTAAAAGATTTGTAGGGTTTGTTTTGTTTGTTTCTTTGCTTTTAAGCCTACAATAGTTTTCAAGAGGTACCTCCATTCACCACAGGTAGTATCCCAAAATATTACAGATAAAACTAATCTTTTCAATTCTTTATAAACAGAGCTCAGAAGTCTATTACAATGGCAGCTTGTTTTTTAGGATTTGTTTGTATTTCTCATTGTCCCACTGATTTGATTGGTAAATTTGTGGTGGTGCTGTTGTTTAAATGTATTTTGCTTCCACAGGTTGAGTCTGACTTTTTTCCTGTGACTACAATTGTTGAGTGAGCCCTTGCTGTTCTTATCTCAACCCTTGAACCTTTCATTGCATTCTCTCCTTCCCATCCCACTGGAAGGTGGTGAAGTGAGCAAGTGGCTGTGTGTATGGTGTTTAGTTGGTGCCTGGCTGGGCAGCAACCACCCCACAGTATTACTAAAAAACAACTATTTTCTGAAAAAAATAAAAGCATTGATATCCAACTTCTCCACAGCTTTCTCTAACAGCTATTTGCTTTTCCTATACAAAACAATATTTCACCTGAAAGATTTGCAATTTACTGTTGAGCAATAAAACTTTAGTGTATCAATGACTATGTACAATATGATAATATTCATGTTAATTTAGTCTCAAGAGAAAAAACAAAGATGCACTATATTTGCTATAAAAACAGATGGACTACTACTGGCTCAGTTCCCACCACAATGGCTACAGCTATTTTAAAATGGGAAAGTTTAAATTAGATTTAGTTTTTGTTTAGGTTTCAGAGCTATTTTGGGGGACCATTATTGCCTTCTCAACAGGGAGTAAGAATGCAGAGAGGAAAGGTTTTCTAGGAGCAAGGCTTTGTCATCTCCCATATAGCAACCCCCAAGCCCCAGGGCCTCCTGCTGGAAGGCAGGGCACTGCAGGTGAGCACTGTGCTCTCTCTCACACAGCCACTTACTGCCTTCTCAGTGCATCCCCTTCAGACTCTGCTGGCAGTTCTTGAGCAAGTAAGATCACACAGATCTGTTTGCAAAAGGTTTGCAGACAAGCCACTAACTCTTGTTTCTGAGTTAATGCTCACTTCTCAAATCTCTGTATTTAGAAGACAAATTCACAGCACTAAGACCATAAAAATCAAGTCACCATCATATGTTTTTTTTCTGTTGTTCAATTAGAAATACATTTAGAGGGCAAAACACTAACTTCAAGATTCACAATAAGCAAAAAAATCCTTTTATTAATTCTGAATCAAATAAAAATTCTACTGCTAGAGAGAATTCAGCAGAGAGGTCACCTGGTTGTGTACTTCCTGAGCACCATGGGAAATGACACAATCTTCCAGCTAAATTACCACAATCAGCAAGTGCTCATCTCACAGAGAAAAAAATGATTCACCTGCTGCACAGCTTCTGCTAAGTAACAAGTATGCTGACACCACATTTACAGCATATCACAACACTGTCAAAATCTCAAGGAAGAATTGCACATAGTTACACAACAATCCTTTCCCACAAGGACAGGTGCAGGGTTTGTTTTTTCTCTATTGTACAAGTCCTTTTCCCTGTTTTGTACTGACACTATCAGCTGGATAAATACCTCCCTCATTTGCCATCTCCACCAGTCTGCCCAAGCTGGCTCTGATTCCCCTTACCTAATTGTTGTTTCCTTGTAGTTAGCTGAGAACCATGGTCAAAGGATCACCCGAATTTGTTTCTCTGCTCTGTTTGGAGGAATAGATTTTAAATATTTTGAATACAGTACATACCAGTTCCTTTGCTTACATATGGAGGCTTGAAGAATTTCACAACGCCATACAAATTCACTATAGTTCCATCTTTGAGTTTATTCAGAGAAGTATACACATATTTTGGTGCAACACACTGGAAAGGCATGATAAAAGTAGGGGAAAAAAAAATTATCCAACCATTCATCCAGATTTTTTAACACCATCTACCCTCAGATATTCTTTATTTCATCTTTTTATAAAAAAAAAAAATAAATTCTCTATCTTATTCACTTTAGACTCTCTAAAGGCAATAAAGGACACAGGACTTATTTCCACTTTTTGTGGTTGCATCTTCCTTTCAATAAACCAGGCAGTCAGCTGAAGTAAGCTTCAATATATGACATAGGTGAACAGAAGTCACTATAATGAAGAATGATAGAAAGTAATTTTGTACTGATTGATTGCAATGTGTCCATCCAAAGGGCTTTTTAAAGCACATAAATAATGTTGCCATTTTTATTGGCAGTGTCACAGCACAGAATCACTGTCTCCTGGGGGTGGCTGTTAACCTCTCAGATATTGTTTAAGTCTTCCTAGCAAAACAGAGCACTTCTTGGAGGATTGCAGAAATCAAGGACTACCTCCTCCTGTTTAAGTGCTACTCTCATCTTAAGGTTACATTATATGCTGATTAGTCTCTTTTAAACAATATAATTCTGCCAAACTGACCTGAAACTGTGATTTTCAGTTACTGTATCAGGTAAAAAGACCATGAAACACTTCATAAAATTCCCATGAAGCCAAGATGTATCATCTTTGATAGTAAATCTTTAGCATTAAGATAAAGAACAGTAACATTTTATACACCAGTTCCTGTGCCTTTAACATACTATTTCATGTGAACTTTAATATAGACAAATACAGGCTTGTTCCAAATGGTAAGCAAAAGCAGTGCTAAGACCAGTACATGAAGTCTGATTTTAAAGCAAAGGAAAAGGCATTTTTCCATTTTTTCAAGCACAATCATTAAGATCTTCTTTAGAAAAAACTACCTTTCTAGTTCATACTTCCTAAACCAACCTGCAGTAGTGCTCCCATCTCAATCTCAAGGTAGGTTGTAACTACAGAAGTATTACTTTTTAATATTTTATCGTTTTCCAGGTATATTATTTGCAAATACTACACTTCTGGGATAACAGTATGAAATTAAAATAAAGAGGAAAGAAAAACAATTACATACATTATTTACACATGCTTTCTAAACATCCCAAAAATAAACTCACCATAGATGCGATTGCTGAAGCAGTTGTTGATTTTGGTTTACTATAAATCTGAGGAGAAAAAAAATAGCAAACTCATAACTAAATTGAAGTCATTGCAAATATAACCAACTTTGATAACTCTAAAGCAAATATAATACTATAAGCAAATAAAAAACACTACACTTTTACTATGTGAATCACCTCTGAAAACAGTAGTTTTACCCTACAGAAAGAAAATAACATTTATTCCAATTACACTCAGACAGAAGCTACTTTAAATAATACATACATTTTCTAAAGTAGAAATGCACCTAATTGAGTATGTCAGATCACATTAGTAGTCAGCAGTTGAAAGTCAGAGGCAACAAATGGAAACCTGTACTTTCATAACAGAGCACTTCAATGGGTTTATGTTTTGTACGTGTCAAATCTTGAAGTGAATCTACTTTCAGGGACTTGTTACTCTCTTTTTGGGGGGTTGGGATAGCAAAGTCACAGTGGCCACAACATAAACTGCTGATGTATTACCAGGGACATAGAGAAGCAGCAGCAGAACATCTCCCCTTCCATATCTAACCAGTGGGAAGCATTTAAGATGAACAGTATTGGTGTGAGAATAGTAAAAAAAAAAGCCAAATATTTTTCTCAGCAAAAGAGAAATTACCTTTTAAAAATTAAGAATCTAGGACCCTGTGCATTTCAAAGGCAAACTTTAATGATGTGAGCTACAGCAGCACAAACTACTCATAGGCCAAAGAAAACTTAAAACTTACTAGACCTAAGACCACTCTTGCAGCCTCTACCTTGTTTGCATGATTGCATTGTGTTGTGCATGGTAACAGTTTAAACAGCTCTAGGGATATATCTAAAGCCATTTAAGGTCAAATTTCTGCACTCAACAAGAAAAAATGTACCTGGGAGGCCTGAGATAATTTTGCTCTTGCATGGTTAGTTATTATAAAACTGTATGCACACACACAAGACAAATGTGTCCTGACTGCTTCCTGATTAACATTCTAAAATGATCTGCAGCACTTCAGAGTATAATAGATTTTCTTGGTTTTCCTACTGTAAAACAAAATGTTTATGTTGATATTTGGTGAAAAGAAAAAGTACAAACTGTAGGTACCCACGTACATAAATGGCTGATCCAGCTTCCTCAGACATCTCCAGGTGGCAACCATGTCTACCATCCTCTCTTGCTGTAGGTGATTTTGACAACTTATATCCTGCAACTATACAGGTGTCCTATGGGGGGAACAAAGTTATAAACAGATGATTACATTGCCTGTAATGTTCTCAACTGTAAGAGCATGTGATGTGAAATTGAACCCTAAAGGGTCAAGACATTCAAGAAACAAAAATCCTTAACAAATTCTAAGCACTGCCTTTCAGTGTCTCTGCTTATTTTTTTATGCACAGAATTTGTGTTTCCACCCAATGTCTGCAAGCATTCTTTTTTCAAATTCTACTAGAACTGTCACATTCTTGATGCTGCTGTGACTGAGTGCTAATTTTCACAAGGGCTAGAGGGAAAGAGTCACACTGAATGAAGTAAAACAATCATTCCCCTTCAAATATACTGGAGATTGACTCATTTCTGGGTAAACTTAACTAAACTAGAAAAAGAATTACACATCAAGGCAGCAGTGACAAAACATTCTGTTCTCAGAGCTTATTTCTTATTGAGTTCCTGTTGCACTTCAGAGAGACTCTCCTTGTAGGTATTTTCTGTTCTGGTTGGATCAACATCTTCCATTTTCTTCCTGAAGGGACAAACAGGTCCATCAATAGTTACACTTCTGGTAGCAAAAAACACATTATAAACTTCTCTGGCATCACTCCTGAGATTCTGGCACAGGAAGCAATTGCATTAGCCATTAGCAACTGCACTTTGGTATAAAGTTCTTCAGACACCACAAAGTGAAGAGGAAAAGGATGATTTACAGGGAAAATTATTTCAGTCCCTGCAGCAGCTCACCTTTTTAGTAGCAAATTTACAGAGGACAAAAAAAAGGGTTAGAAAATCTACTTAGGAGTTAGAGATGATAAGAAAGGTATCTGACCAAACAAAAATAATGCTGGGAACTCTGGTACAATGTAAAGCTCCTTTACAATCAGCTCCTTTGGTAGTAGAATTGTAGAGCAGAGCAATACCAGTGATCCATTCCAATAAACATATTAGACACTGAACCCTGTTTCTATTTGACCTTCTATCAAAAGCACTTCCATAAGCTTTTACTAGATGACTTTTGTTCATGTGTTTATTTGTTTACAATAAATAAAAGAGTTTTCTGATTGAAGTTGACAGTTTTAGCCAAATATTGCACTATGATGGCTCTTTTTTTGCTAGTTCAGCAATCTGCCATGTTACTCTAAATGATTTAAGATCCAAAACCTTAACATTTTGTGCACAAAATAGAAAGGCTTCTAGCTTAAGTGACAGTGATCTATTTACCTGTTACAGGATTTTTCCCAAAAAAGTACAGAAGAATACACAATTAAACTACTTAGGACATGGCAATTTTCAGGTAGTGTCATAAATGAGAATACAATGTAGATTTTGACTAGCAGGTAATATTCAAGTCATCTAAGTGTAAGCCATACTCAGAGCTAAGTTAAAATGGGTCAAAACAATTAGATAACTCAATATTCCTTGCACCTGGAAGACATCACCCTATTATCATACATTAAACTTGTTTCATTCTTTCCAGACACAAACAGAAACTTGATAAAACCCAGCTATTTTGCAGAGTCCAGGTGTAAACATTTGTCTTTCTCTGTTGCTGATACCACTCATGGTGTTCCTTCAACAATAGAATCAACCTTCAGCTAAAAATCTATGCCCTGCTATACATTATTCCCATTTCAGCATTTTACCAGATTGCAGGCTGAGCAAGATTCTGAGGCTTGGTTGCTGAGTCAGGATTAGAGCTCTGTGCAGCTGACTTGACTTCTCTTATTCTCCTGTGTCATAAGGAACTTTAAAATGACAGACTCAAGCCTTTACACAGGCTGATAATAGAAACTTTTTTTTTTGTGAATGGTATTAGCTCCCTGGTAATTACTCTTATGGAATCTGTAACATGACTGTGCAACTTCAATGAGAAAAAAAGACAGCACTACCCTCTAAATCTAGTTTATCACATAGACACAACAGGTACATTCTCAGATTTGTTACAGTCAACTTTGACAGGTTGTGACTTGCAATTTCTAGACGTGCACAAAACTTAAGGTTTGCACAGTGCTTTGAAATGTAATGCTATAGTAGTTTTCAAAATACCTTCGTTTCCATTTCACTTTTAGCTAAGAGTAATTGGTTTGGGAATCAAAGTCAATCATAAAGTGGCAGATTCATTCATAAACTGGCAGATTTTCATGACCCAGAAGAGTATTATAGTGCATATATTTACACACTGTAAGATTGTGTAAGATTGCTTGTATATTTAGCAAATCTGTTCAGGAACTTCCCATCCTGGCATCACTGCCAAAACTCAGTTTAATTGAGAAATTTGTATAAAGACTGACACTTCTTTCATACATATCTGAAGGTTGTAAAATATTTTACTGCCCTAAACAGACTGAACTGATGCACAAATTTTGAGGTCCAATTACAGCACAATCACTAAATGAGTTCTGTGGAAAAGATCTAGGTCAATTTTATTCCTTATAGAAATCTTTCAAATTAATTTAGCTATCTATGAATTCCTTCATTCACAATCAGGAGGTGTCACTGACTTTTCCATCACATAACATATGCTGGATGGAGGAGATGCAAACAGACATCCTATAGGATTTTCTTTTTGCTCTCACACAGACTTTTATTGAATAGACTACACACTACAGATAACACACATGCCCCAAAACCACAGCACCAAGCACCTTTTGCTGGAAAATGTTTCTTAGACTCAGTGATTTCTTCAAAAACATAGTTTAAATCTGTTCAATCCATGACACAAACTCAATTATCTGCTGATAGAAGCTATATGCCAATAATGACAGAAAAAATTAATCCTTGGAGTGCAAGGAATCACATGGCTAAGCAAGATTTGAAGTATTTTACAGGTTCATTAAAAAGGCAGTAAACATTTGAAATAGTTCTTTATTGCTAATATTTTTAATATTATCATTATTGGTATTAATTTAATAATCAATAAAGCAAATTATGTGACTGGAAATAAGTAAGGTAAATATGACAGAAAGATAAGATACATGCCAGCACCTTTCATTTCCATGTGAAGTTTTCACCTACACATGATCCTGCAATTTTATTTTTTTAGATGTTTAACTAGGTCACAACTGTAACTTCCAATAAATTCCTTCAAATATTCACTAAACATTAATAAAACTGGTATTTCTTTCAGCTGTACTTTTTACAGAGAAATTTCACTGTCATATCAGTCCATCCTACACATTCTGTAACTTCCAAATATCTTTACTGACTCCAACTGAAGTTTGCAAAGCGATAAAAATCTGAGAGCAGTGACATCTCTGTTGAAAAGACACTGTGTGCCACCTGCTGTTTGAGGATTGGCTACATGATAAAAATAATAATTAAACTTTCTGTTCCTTCCCTCTAATCCATACATATTCATGAACACTGGATGAATTCTGTCAAATCAACAATGTTGAATACACAGGGATGCAAAAGTTTTTGGCGTCTAAATATTTATAAGCACAGAACTATATAAAAACTGTAATGTAGGTGACTATACATTATAGAAATGCCTCAGCTCTAATCATGGGTGCAATTATTGAAATTAACAGCTTTGGTCTCCTAGATCTCACGAACTGATATTTGTGTCTCTGAAGTTCCTACCACTGAAAGTATAAGCTATTATCAGAAACAGTAAGATCACTCTGAAAGAATATAAATCGATCTTTTCTGAAGAGCAGAGAACAGAGAACAGGAAAAGAAAAGGAGGAGGAGAAAAGAAAAGGAGGAGGAGAAAAGAAAAGGAGGAGGAGAGAAGGAGAAGAGAAAGGGAGAAGGAGAAGAGAAAGGGAGAAGGAGA